>JAOTIZ010000180.1:31642-49039 GCA_027123425.1 Erythroxylum panamense
AGCCACCATCCGAGAGGAAAATCGTGCGGCGTTCGGAAAGAGTTTCAGGACGTGCTAGCACACCACAGCCGCAGCCCAGATCGTGCATACTCGTGTGGATACCGGTAGAGGGCATTCGCACATTGCAGTGTTTTGGAATCCGAAAAGAATCAACCCACCCATGGCATAAAGGTATTTTCGTACATCCTAAGTATTTTCGATTATACTTCATGTTGTTGTATGGTCTTTTTCGCAGTGTATTGTGAATACTCGGACTGTACACGATCTAACATTTTTTAGCTCAAATAAATTTTAATGATAGGTATGGAATTAGTTTCATTTAAGGAATTTTATTAAAAAATTCCTAGAGTATTTTTATAAGGGCCAAACAATTATATGATGACACCGTGTTTGAATCTTCAAATGATCATATTGCATTTTTTAAATGTTTACAAAAAAATACGTGCCCATCTATCATCCTCTAAGTCCTAAGCAAAAGGAAATGCGTGTACGGATCACATTCTAAACCTAGAGCGTATAATACTCAAGGCAAAAAATAGGCACAATTTTTTTGCAAGGTCATGTCAAAAGAACTTTCAACTTCCTTCTCATTCATATAGGCCTCTTTCTCATTAAAATGGTATGAAACAAACTAACAATCATTATAGGACTCTTTATAAGCATAAATATTCCATTTGCTTCTCATTAGTTAAACTACTCTACTAATGAAGGAGGTTTAGCTTCTACTTCTACAATTTTGTAGCATGTTTGACCTAATTCTCAACCTTTAGATTGTAATGCTCATGATACCATTAAGAATCTATCAACTAAACTGGTCTACAGTTGGTGTTATTAAATCTTCTACTGCAATTAATATGGAATCCTCATATGTTTTCAAGATTAAGACAAGGAGAAAATCTAAAAGGAATAATCAAGTGTTATCCTTATAATCTCTTAAATCTTGATATGAATTTGCGATGTTGACATGTAATATTTTATATTTTGAGAACTGAATTGAGACAAAATGGGATGAGTAAGCTAAATTTTCTCAAATACTCTTAACTAATTATTATTAATCATTATTCTAATTATTATAGTATGGTTATTATCACTTTTGATCCCAACAGAGTGAAGGCCCTAAACTCTATAATCACATATCAAATCTTACACTTGACCTAGAATTAATATAAAAAAGAAATTGTCTTCATATAAACTCTAGTTAAACGGATATCAAGCTTCACTTGATAAATTAACTTTATTACACCTCTTATAATGTGATTTTTTTATATAATTTGTATGTTTTATTTTATATTATTCCTGGTATAATTACAATCATATTTTCAAAATTAGTAAATAAAACTTCATTTGGATCTTTAGTTCTTAAAAGTTTGTACTAAGCGATGTTTTTCTAAATAACAATACTTAGTTCCTAATTACTTAGTATAGGCCCATAAGTAAAATGGTCGTAATAGGCCCATAAGTAAAATGGTCGTAAAAGTAATTTTTATTTCTTTAATTTTTAAGTTAGTGCATGATGTGAAAGGTGAAATCACTTGATTGAAGAGAGGTAAGCAGAAATAGAATCCAAAAATCATCTAAGTCAAAACCTAAAAGCTTAAGTCCAAACTAAAAGCCAATAAAACCTATGAAATCAAGTCCAAACCACAAGCCTACAAACCCCAAAGCGTAAGTTGAGCTTTAGGTACTAATTAGTAATTTCCCATAGTTTCTTGCTTCTAGATTAAATCCAAATCCATTTAAAGCCTTAAGTACTAAGAATTCTAGAAACATTTTTAATCTCTTATTTCATTTTATTTCATAAGCCTTATAACCTAGCTCTAGATATATCAATTTCATTTCAAATCCTATGGCACCACTCGTATCATTTTTTCCATTTCAAAGCCCTAATATTCATTCTACTTATTTTATTTTATTTTATCTTATTTTTAAGCTCTGAAATTCAATATCAATATTTTATTTTTAGGCACCGACATCCACCTTTAAGTGTTTCATTTTTATTTCAAGTCCTATGATACAAATTCAAACATTTTCTCCATTTTAAAGCCCTAATATTCATTCTAATGATTCCATCTCATTTTAGTTTAGTTTTAAGCCCTAAGAACTACTTATAGAGATTTCATTTTTCATTTCAAGTTTTATCGAAATACTCTAAGCTTTTTCTTTAGATTCCAATAGCTAATATTCATTCTAGGCATTCCATTTTTATTTTATTTTATTTTATTTTTAAGCCCTAAGATGTACTTTGGCATTTCATTTTAATTTTAAGACTTAATATCTATGCTAGGAATTGCATTTTTATTTTCAATCCCTAGCCCCAAGTAAGACTATAATTAATGTAAAGTATAAACTCTAAGAAGACTAAACCAACAATGAAGAGTGAAAAACATTTCATCAGTATTCATAAATTAATTTAGTTTTGTCTCTCGGTATTAATAAATTCATCAGATATATTTGATCAAACACTTTATAAGCATAAGAAATTCATCCCTAACTATTAAGAAAAACATTGGTACATAGCATTCACCAATAGGAACACATTCATCCATAGACATAACCATTAACAGCTGCAATAGACGCAGATAACACAAACAAAATCAACCAAAACCGACCTAAACAAAAACTTCCCTAATAACAACAAGTAGAAAAATAAATAAAAAAAACCAAGTCCAAAGGAGGAATACTAACCACAATGGATGATTAACCGAAGACTAAGATGACGACGATGGTGGACAGAACTGAAGACCATGACAGTAAGGGAAGAGGAAAAAAATTAAAAGTTTCAAACCTTCGACAAAGGGGGAGGAGAGGTTGTTGAGTTGGTTTAAATGTGATAAGGAAATGACATCATTTGTGGTTGAATAAACGACATCGTTCTCCTTCCAATTAAAAAACAACCTGATGTTGTTTGAATTTACCTACAAAACTTTTTTTTTCTGTAGGTAAATTTCATACGCATTTTTACCGGAAACCATTTATGCACATTTTTATGATGACTTTCACTATTCTGTTCCTAACTGTCGTTGGCAAAGTTTGGTCTCCTCCTTTACTAATGGATTTTTTTCATCACATATTACACTTTTCCCTAACAACTTTACCTATGGATAGCAATTTTCATCACTAATTTACCATGAAATTTTTCCGTAAGTAATACTCTATTGGTAATTTGCATTTTTCTTATAGTATGTTACAATGCAATACATATTCATGTTGGAACAAAACAATGTGTTAGGAATGAAAATTCTTTTATGTTATGGCACTAAAGATTAGGACATATCTCCATAGAAAGGATTAAACAATTGGTAAATGACTGAGTATCTAGTAATTTAGATTTTACTAATTTTGAAACTTGTGTGAACTGAATAAAGGAAAAGTAGACCAACAAATCAAAGAAAGATGCCAAGAGAATTCATATATTATAGATTATACACACAGATATTTATAATCCATATGTAGACTCATATTGCTAGAAATACTTTATCTCATTTATAGATGATTACTCATGATTATATGTATCTCCACTTGCTTTATAACAAGAACGAAGCACTAGATGCTTTCAAAATATTCAGAATTGAAGTAGAGAAACAATGCAACAAGAAAATTAAGATCATGAGGTCTAATAAAAGTGAAGAATATTATGGTAGATATAATAAAAGTGGGCAAGAACCTGGTTCGTTTATGAGGTATCTTCAAGAAAATGGGATAGTTATCCAATACACTATGCTTGGATCTTCATACCAAAATGGTGTGGTAGAAATAAGATACTAAACATTATTTGACATAATGTAGAGCATGCTGAGTAGCTCTAAACTTCATAAGTCTTTGTGGATTGAAGCTCTTAAGACGACAATGTATATATTAAACTGGGTATCAATCAAGGCTTTTCCAAAGATGACAATGTATAGATACATATTTGGGGATGCCCATCTAAAATAAGAATTTGCAATCCACAAGAAAAGAAATTAGATCCAAGGAGCATAAGCGGGTATTTCATTAGATATGTCGAAAGGTATAAAGGATATAGGTTCTATTTTCCATCACATCTTATTAGAATTATGAAATCAAGAAATATAATTTTTTTTTAGAATGACTTGATCAGTAAGAGGGATCAATTTCAGGGTATAGTTTCTGACAATGATTATTTGGATATTCAATCTTCCACCTCAAGCAATAAGGTGATTATCATTCATAACACTCCTCGGGTTTAAATAGACGTTGTACAACCAACTGTCTAAATTCAACAGCCTATGGTTGACATAGATGACAATCAAGAAATATCACAAGTTTCTAATAATTTAATAAATTTAATAATTCAGGAATTTCCTGAATGCATTCATCAACTAATTGAATAATAGACTCCACAGGAGGATGTTGGTGCAACATTAAGGAGATCTACTAAAACAAGGAAATCAGTTATTACTAGTGACTACATTATATATCTATAAGAATTTGACTATAATATTGGAGCCAATAATGATCCTAAACCCTTTTCACAAGCCACGAGATGCAAAGAATCAGATTTTTGGCACAGCGTTACAAAGGAAGAAATGAATTCCATGAAGAATAACAATATCTGGGATCTTGTTGAGTTGCCTAAAGAGGCAAAACCTATAAAGTGCAAATGGGTATTTAAAACAAAGAAAGACTCATTAGGCAACATTAAGAGATACAAGGCAAGATTCATTGCTAAATGATTCACTCAAATGGAAGGAATCAATTAAGCAAATATATTCTCTTGTCTCTAAAAAGGACCCTTTGCATATAATTTTGCCATTAGTTGCTCATTTTTATGTAGAACTGGATCAAATGGATGAGAAAATGGCCTTCTTAAATAATGGCCTAAAGAAAGAGGTTTATATGAAATAAACAAAAGGATTCTCCTATACTAATGGTGAACATTTGGTTTGCAAGTTTAAGAGATCTATCTATGGAATGAAACAAGCATCCTGCCAATGATATTTGAAATTTCTTGATATTATCTCATCATTTGGTTTTGAAGAAAATATTATGGATCAATGTATATATTAGAAGGTTAATGGGAGTAAATTTTATTTTCTTGTGTTATATGTGGATGACATATTACTTGCAACAGATGATAGGGGTATACTATATGACATGAAATAATTGCTCTCTAAGAATTTTGAAATAAAAAAATTGGTAATGCGTCTTATGTCACTAATATTAAGATCCATCAAGAAAGATTTTGCGGTATTTTAGGTTTGTTTAAAAAAACTATACCAATAAAGTTTTAAATAGATTTCAGATGAAAGCTTGTCCACTAAATGTAGCTCAATTATGAAGGGGATAGGTTCAAATTTGACCAATGCCCAAAAATGAATGGGAACAAATGAAAAACATTTCATGTACTTTTGTAGATGGAAGCTTGATGTATGCTCAGGTCTACATAAGACCTAACATTGCATTTATTGTTAGAATGTTAGGCAACTATCATAGTGACCCAAGATTAAACCACTAGACAATTACAAATAAAGTGATGGGGTGCTTGCAAGGGACCAAAGATTACATGCTTACATACAAACGAATTGACAATCTGGAGGAAAAAGGATATCTAGATTTAGATTATGTTGAGTGTGTTGACCAACGAAAATCAACATCAGGTTATATCTTTATGTTTGACCGTGGAGTCATAGCTTAGAGGAGTGCCAAGTAGGGGTGCAATGGGCTAAAATCTGAAGGCCTAATATGGCCTGAGGCATTCTAACTAGAGCCCAATCTTGACAAGCCTTGGTAGCCTGAAGCTAGACTCAAATGGCCTGTCAAACCCATTTTTAAAAATTTAAGATTAAAAAAGGAAAATAATGTCATTTTTCACTAAATAACATTATTTTCCTCATATTTGTCTAGCCTAGATTCAAACTGGGCTTGACCCCTTTACTTCTAGCTGTGTCGAGCTCGGATTGGCTTGCTATGCCTAGTGCCAAGCAGTCCTTGACTACTGCTTCCACCATAAAAATTGAGTTTGTTACTTGTTTTGAGGCTACACCACATGATGTATAGCTAAAGAGTTTCATATTTGGGCTTAAACTTCTGGATTCCATTACTAGGCCATTGAGGAAGTATTGTGACAATTCAGGTGCTATTTTTCTAACTAAAAACAACAAGAGTAGTAGTTAAAGTAAGCATATTAACGTTAAGTTTTTATTCGTAAAGGAATGTGTTAAGAAAAAGAAAGTGTTCATTGAACATGTTAGTATTAAGTTGAAGATAGTTGATCCTTTTACAAAAGGCATGCCACCAATGAAGTTTAAGGATCAAATTGTTAGAATGGGATTGACTTCCATTATGTAATTCTCATTGTATGGAGAATGTTGTTTTTGTGAAACTCTTGTTTATGATCTTTTCTCATATTATGGTGCACATTATTAAATTTTTAGAAAATTGATTATTTTGGATCTAGAATGAACATAAGGTATATTTATTGAGTAATGTTACCATATTTGGGTTGATTTAAAATGTGGTATATTATAATATATAGATGATAATACTCGACTATTAGAGGACTTATCGTCATGAATTATATACTATATTTTAGATCAAATTAGGATTTGATACTAAGTTAAACGTATGGACTAAGTAAGAATTGAGATATTTCCTATGTTTGGGTAGTTTTAACAATCCATAAAATGGCCCAACGTTCACTATTTTAGTAGGTAAATAAATTCCTAATTTTATGGCAACAACTCCTTAGTTAACGGCGTGCTTAATGAGAGCATATTGATATATTTATTTCGAAAAAGGTTTTGGTCCCTAAGCTCCTTTTAACCTTTATGAAATACAACATCAATTGAAGAATTAAGAGCTTAGAAGATCTTCAGAACAAAGAACGCTAAGAAATTCCCAAGCAAGAGCATCAATGGCAGGATGTACACCGATCTCTTATGCATCCAATTTATTTATAATTATAGTTTATATTAATGTTTAATTGGCTTACATTAACATGTTATATATTCTTCTTTTACCATAATTATGTCAGTTAAATACATATATAATCTACACATACATAGTATGATGTCCCAGATATTTCAGGTTTTGATCTGGTAGACATATATATACTCATTTTCGATGTATACAAATTTGATGTGTGAAAAAGAATTATCCTTTTTAAGAAATAAAATAGTTTATATAAAATTAAAACTCACATTGTTCTACATTAGTATTACAAAGATGGTTGGTAAGAATTTCTTTTTAAACTTTATTATTTAAATTAAAATACATGTTAAATTTTGACATTTTAAAATTTATAAAAATAATCATTTTATCTTTTAATGTTTAGTATTACATGACCTCTACTAGTAAATACCATGTAAAAGAAAGAAAAATACAAAATTGATGTGATATTTAATTTACATAATTTTTATAAAAGAAGAATATGTAACTTGTTAACTGATATAATTATCATTAAAGAAAATGTTTTCACTATCAAGCTAATTGATGACAAAAATAAATTCCTTATACACATAGATAGTGTTGGCACTAAATCAAATTAAACTCATAATTTTTTTGTGTCCGAATTTAACCTACTTTAAATGTTCAAGTTTGAATCCAAATAAACTTTATTTAATATGTTAACTTCAGTCTAACATAGTTAATTTGTGTTATTTTTAAAAATGAAAAAAATATTAAATTTAAATTTAATTAAAGGAACTTAATCTTTTAATTTCAAAGGAATTGAGTAGAACCAATTTGTCACCCTACATATGATATATTCTTCTTCTTACTGTTATGTCCAAATACTGTTATTGTTTTGTATCACATTTTGATGAGTTACAGGTACCAAATTTCATATAAGGGGCTACAAACATACAATGATACAATGATTAGGTTGATGACAATTCATCTTTATGTGTTACTAATTTGACATATGATTCTTCATATAACCATCCTCAAATTTCAGCTCCTTTGAAATTTTCCTGACATGGGTTTGACTAAATTTCTCCAAATAGCATACTATTAGTATATGGCTTTAGATTTTAGATTTGAATTAAAAATATATAATTTGCCTTTCCACTTGGTTGCTTATATTTGGTGGTACATAAAGTATGTTTTGGTGTGCATGAGTACCAATAATGACAATGAAATTTTTGTACAGTTGGAGGATATACAAAACATGTGATTTATATTTTAATTATAAGAAGAAAATTGGAAAGTAACCTTTTACTTGATTCCTTGTCTTGAAGTTCCATATTAGGTGGGGCATAAAAAATATTATAATATTTGGACCTGTTTAACAATCAGCTGATTGCATTAGCTGTTAGCTGATATATCAGTTGATATAACCAGCTGATTGCATTAAAAGACCTAGAGCTGAGAGCAGAGAGTAAAGAAGGACAATGCTGACATAAATCGAGCGTTTAAAGATAGCTAATTGATTAACCTTCAATCAAGTAAATTTTTTCGGATCCTCAAACTTTAAAATTATATCATTTTTATATGTGAAAATTATAATTTTTAATGATAACTTGGCTGTAGGGGGCAAACGATATATTGATTAAAAATATAAAAGTGATATTAAATATTTTTAAAAATAAAGGACTAATGTAATAAATTATTACCTCTTAATTTAACCTAAATTTGAAAGAGACAGCACATATGGGAGGTGATTTCGTATAGTTTTGGAGAAGAAAGTGATGCTACTTTCACATGAGATATTATTATAGTTTATTTGCATTTTTTGAAGGACCTCGGAGCCCTATCATAATCCAAACATAAAAAAAGGTTAAGTAAACTAATCGTTTTAGCTAGGTTTTAATTTACTTATGCGACGTCTAATCTAAGTTTTACATGTAAACTAAGACACTGGGCACATCTTTTAATAAAAGTTCATATAGAGAGCTAAGGTGTCTCTTAATAAGTTTTTATATGTTGAGTGTGTTTTTATCCTAAATTTTTTGTATCTAAAAACTCAAATATGACCCATCAACATATTTTTAAAATTCCAATCATTAATTTTTAGGGTCAGTTTTATCAGATCAAATGAGTGAATCAATTTGCATAAGTCCACATATTAATTAACTAAATTATGTTTGCATTGTTAATTAACTATGATTTGCAACAAATTAAAATGCTTGTATGGCCCACACTAATTCCTTACTGTCTGCTGATCTCCAACCTGGGTTAGGAATCGGATGACTTAGAAGTGCTCCATAACTCATTCCTTCTGAAACAAACGTTTGAAAGGATTTATATAAACATTAACGTAATCATTGTCTAGCTGTTTGATTGATTTAGCTATTTATAATACACAAAATGCTATCTAACATTTACTTATTTATTGATTTAGCTTCATATAATTTACAATCTGATTTTTATATAGGAGGAGTATCAATATTCCAAAACTTGTTCAAAGATAACGCTTCGAAAATATATGGAAAATGAAATCTTTCAAACATTCTTAGCAATGGATTCGAGTCTTCGATTCACTACATTTATTATAAAAGAAATATCACAGCAGATAAGATTGATTTATTCCGTTTCACATTTGCCTAACAAACGTTGACCCATTTTGAGAAATTGTATATTCAACTATGATTTGTCTCTATAGTACAATTAAACCGTCTAAAAAAACCTAACCACTATAGTTATTACCAACTAATTTGTTCTCTTGGTAAGATAATGCCGGCCTCAGTTTCTAACTTTAAGATGATGCTTGACTCGTCTTTGGTCATACTCTTAACATGCTTCTATATGATAGTATAATATAAGAATACATGCTAATGGAGAGACTCAGAATTATACAAAAAGTAATTAAAAATTCAAAGAAAGATAAACAATTGTTCAAAAGATATAACATTAAGTAGTTATCTTCCTGAATAATTGATTTTTCTGGTCTTATTATATCTATAATTAATAAACATTTAATATTGATTGTAATTTTGAATTCGATCCAAACGAACAATTACGAAGATCAATTTAATAAGATCGGGCAGCTATTTTTTAAGGCAGACGATTAGCAACTTGTAGATTGTTCAACTTCGATCTTGGAATCTGGACAAGTTGGAGTAATAAAAATGATACCGTGTATGGTACTCCTTTTTGATAGTTTTATGGAATGGAGACGACACTTTCCACAACATTGCTCTTGATTAATATTTAATGATGGAAGGCTAAATAATATGGAACAACTCCTTTATGTTATTCAACTTTGGAAATGTTTTATATATGGAACAAATAAGTTAATACTATCAATCTACCTACCAAAATATTCTTCTGGTTATAATATTGATATATATCCACCCAAAAATTTGCTGACGCTTCACACATTTTTAGCGTCATTGACTTGCAATAACTCCTTGAAAAGACTACTTTGTAGCTGATGATATAATCTTATTCTTGCGACTTTTATTTTTTGTATTTTTTCTAAGATACAAGAGAATGCTTATATAGCATATACAAGAAATATTATTCTGGAAAGCTATTGACAACTATACATAAATTTAGGCTATGAACCTAGTATTTCATACAAGAAAATATTCCTATAATCTCTCTAGCTATAAAATCTTCTATTATCAACTCATAACACTCCTCCTCAAGTTGGTGCATACATGTCTCCAATGCCTAACTTGTCTAGTGAGTTATAAAAATCCTTCCTTGAAACAACCTTTGTAATGGTGTTTGCTAATTGACCTTCTGATTTGGCAAAAGGAAATTGAATTATCTTGACTTCAAGCTTTTCTTTGATGAAATGTCGGTCTACTTCAGCATATTTTGTTCGGTCATGCTGCATTGGCTTTTGCACAATCTCTACAGCTGTTTTATTATCACAAAATAAATTCATCGTAGAACTTGATGAATAATCGATTTCTTCAAATAACCTCTTTAGCCAACGAAGTTTGCAAAGTCCTTTAGCTATGCGTCTAAACTCAGCTTCTATACTAGACAAAGCAACCACCTTTTGTTTCTTGCTTTTCTATGTGACTAAACTTTCACCGACAAAGGTGAAATAGCTTGATGTAGACTTCCTGTCCGTAATAATTCTAACCCAGTCAACATCTGTATAGCCACTAATTTTTAAATGATTATGTTTTCTGAACATAAGCCCTTTTCTTAGGGGAGACTTCAAATATCGTAAAATTTGTAACATGGCATTCATATGATCCTCACTAGGATTATGTATAAACTGACTTACCAAACTCATAGCATAGGCAATATCTGGTCTGGTATGGGATAAATAAGTCAAATTTTCCACAAGTTGTTAGTACCTTTCTCTATTTGTGGGTATTTGATTTGGGTCTGCTCCCAATCCATGATTATGAACTATTGGTGTGTCTGCAAGCTTACATTCATGAATTCTTGTTTTAGCCAACAAATCAAGAACGTATTTTCTTTGTGAGAGAAATATTCCTTAACTTGACCGAGCTACTTCGATACCTAAAAAATATTTTAATCCCCCAAGATTCTTCATTTCAAATTCAATTATCAAATTCTTCTACAAGCTAGAGATTTCTTCCTCATGATTCCCTGTAATTATCATATCATCAACATATATTATTAAAGTTGTTACCATTCCATTTCGATGCTTTAAGAACATAGTATGATCCGAATTACTCTGTTTAAAATTGTGCTTCTTCATAGCCAGACTAAACCATCCAAACCATGCTCTGGGCGATTGTTTTAGTCCATATAGTGCCTTCTGCATCTTACATACAACTTCAGTTTATGATGAGGTAGTGAAACTTGGTGGAATATCCATGTAAACTTCTTCAGCAACATTCCCATAAAGAAAGTCATTTTTGACATCGAATTGATGTAGTGTCCAGTCTAAATTTGCAACTAGAGACAACAACACTCTAACAGTATTCAACTTTGCAACTGGTGAAAAAGTGTCTTGATAGTCTACACCAAATGTCTAGGTGTATCTTTTCGCCACCAATCTTACCTTGTATCTTTCTACTGAACCATTTGTCTTTATTTAATGGAGAACATCCATCTACACCCCACTATTTTCTTTCCTTTGGGTAGTGGCATAAGCTTCCACGTATCATTCTTTTCCAATGCTGTCATTTCTTCAATTATTGCTTAGGTCCATTTGGGGTCATTCAAGGCCTCATGCACTATACTTGGAACATACTCAAATGAAAACTTGTGCACAAATGCTTTGAGGGGTGATGATAGTTTTTGGGCACAAAAATGGTGGGCAATTGGATACTCTGATTTCTTTTCTCCATGATTAGGTGAATATCGGTTTGGTGACTGACCACAATTGTGCTTGAAAGGTAACCTGTAGCCAACAGAATCATCTATAGTATTATTGGGATAATAGTTTAGATTTTGAACCTTAAGAGTATTCTCAGGAGAGTGGTCGTCGTTTGGTATGAGAGGAGATTGTTCTAGTATAAGGTACTGCTCTTGCTCATTTCGAGTATATTACTTTTGTTCAAGGAGTTGTTCTTGCTCATTCTTAGTGTCAGCACCATCACTTTCTTCTCTTGGTGGCATCATTATCGTCATTGATTCCATATGACGTGTTGGAAGTACTTCAGTCAAGCACCACTGTGATTTTCAAAACTTGGCCAACATTCCCAACCATCCACCATTTGCTCTTCATTTAGCAACTCCCCCTCAATATAAGAATGAGAACTAGTTTTTGCAAAGAAAGTTTCAAATTGAAGAAAGGTGACATCCATTGTGATATAAAGACATCTAGTAGTGGGATCTAGCACCGATAACCTTTCTTGTTTGTTGCATATCTCAGGAAAATACAATGAATAGCACATGGATCAGGTTTTGTTCGCTAGTTCTTATGAAGGTGAAGATAAAGAACGCATGCAAATATTCATGGAGGAAGCATTACGACGGAGGGTAATGGAACATGATGAGAAAGAGCTTGTAGTGGAGTTTCAAAATTCAAAACTCGAGATGGTATTCGATTCACCAAGTAGACTGTAGTATGACTGCATCTGTCTAATACTGTCAGGGTGCATATGCTACTATTAACAATGCTTACATTGTTTCAAGAATATGTCTATTCTTTCGCTCTGTTACACCATTTTGTTGTGGTGTTTGAGAACAAATTGTTTCATGATAAAGACCATGTGCTTGAAAATATTCTCGTAACTCATTATTGTCATATTCCCCGCCATTGTCAAATTAAAGAATCTAGATTTTAACAAAGAATCGAGTATTGAGTATATTATGAAAAGAACGAAATATTCCAAACACCTCACTCTCGTTTTTTCATCAAATAAAGCCAAGTCATTTGTGTGTAATCATTCACAAAAGTCACAAACCATCTAACACTTGAAGAAATTAAGATCGAAGTCGGACTCTAAACATCTGAGTGAATTAACGTAAATAGGGTTCCACATTTTTCAATCTTATTGGATAAGATACACGATGACTCTTCACTAGAATGTAAGTTTCACACCTAAAATCAGACTTATATAGATTGGAAAACAAACTTGGAAACAAATGCTTCAAGTAAGAAAATGATGGATGCCCCAATCGACGATGCCATAACCAAATCTGTCATTCTTTATCACCAGTTTGACACACAATATTTGCCTGGTCAAAACTGAAATCATCCATTTAGTATAACCCCTCCCTTTTAGTACCATGACCAATAATCTCCTTGGTGAAAATATCCTGGAACAAACAAAAATTTGGATAAATATGTGCATCAAAATTTAATTCCTTTGTAACTTGACTAACAGATAATAATTTATTTGAAAGACATGGAACTAACAAAATATTTGGTAATGAAAGAGAGGATGAAAGTGCCACTCTCCTAGCCCTTATAACTGGGTATGTTGTTCCATTAACATTAGTAATGCACATCCGTTTTGGTTGAGTAGCTTCGACAAAATCATGTGGATCAAATGTCATGTGATTAGTTGGCCCAAAATCAATAATCCAACCATAGTTACCTGAATCATTAAAGGCCACCGATTTATTTTCAACAATAAAAGAAGTGTCCTCTACTAGCATAGCGGCAGCTAAAGAGTCCCCCTATGGTATAAGTGATAAGTGAGGTCCAGTGTTTAGCAAAGCTACTCGACCATAATTCTCTCCTGAACCAACTTCTTATTTCTTTTTTACCTTGAGTTTGTGCCATCACTATAGATATCCATGTAACCTGAAATAGGTGTCTTTGGTATGTTTCACATTCCCACAGTGTGTGCAAACCCCTCCCTCAACTTGCGACTTCTACTTTATCGATGTGGTGGGGTTTACACTAGAAAAAATTTGAAGTGAGGGTTGTTGCTGAAATTTATATGCTCCTTTTGAAATTATAGCAACACCAGGTGTGGCATCCACTTTTGTCAACATCACTAATTGCCTTAGATCTTCCCTACAAACATATGCATAAGCTTGCTCTACCATAGGAAATGGTTGAATTTGGAGCACATCTTTTTGGATCTTGTCAAGACGATCATCTTAAGACCATCCAAGAATGTGTAAACTCAATCTTCTTGTAAAATAAAATTATACTTCTATATGTCAACTTCCCATTTCATCATATTTGGTCAGCGAAAATCAATTTCTCGCCATAAGCCTTGAAGATTGTTGTAATATGTCTCGATAGATCCTCCACTTTGTGTAAGCCTTGTCACCTTCATTTTGAGTTCATAAACTTATGAGGTGTCGGTGCCATCAAGATATATTGTAACAATAACATCCCATACTACTTTTGCTGTTGGGAATCTGATGCAATTGCTGATTAGTTTTGATTCCATAGAGTTAATGAGCCACCCCTTCACCACTACATTGTTAGTTCTCCATTTTTTGAAAATGGGGTCTATCTCTTGGGGTTATAGAAGATCTCCATTTATATATCCCAACTTGTCTTTGCCCGAGAAATACATCTCAACAACTTGGGACCAAAGTCCATAATTGGTGTCATCTAGCTTGACTCCAATTGGTCCAACAACTGATTCATGAGTCAATGGTGTTTGGTTCATCATTTATGATATCCTAGATGTTAGGTTTGTAAGAATTGAATTCTCTCCTCAGGAGTTCTCTATTAAAGGAGGATTATCTCTCATAGCTCGTTTTTAGAATAACGTAAGTTCTAGGATCTATGCTCTGATACCATGTCACAAAAGTGATTTTTATTTTTTGTATATTTTTCCAAGATACAACAGAATGCTTATATAGCTTATGTAAGAAATCTATTAACTACTATACACAAATGTAGGCTATGAACCTGGTATTCTATATAAGAAAATATTCCTATAATCTTTCCACAAAGTCAGATCACGCCAACAAGTTTGGGTCTTTTAAATTTATTATTTCAAGTTCAAGTGGAGCATTATTTTCTTAATTTTGTCATTAACAGATAGAGATTACTCGTCAAATAGTTTTGAACAAGTGTAGGGAGGAAAAGCTAAGAGATCAGTTATACCTATCATATAAACAAGCTTCATACAATTAATCCCAATGTTAAAGAGGAATCATGTTACTAAGTTGGATCAATGATTAGTTCCCCTCTAGTTTTCATTCTATAGTTACTAAGTTGGATCGATAATTAGTTCCCCTCTAGTTTTCATTCTATAGTTTCTACATAAACTTCAACTTTGATGGCCTTTAGTAACAACTTCTTAATTGGATGTACTGCATCAATTGTACTTTAATTGATTAGTTTATGGTATATATGAAGGGATAAATTGCACCTTACAAACCTTGAACTTTATTTAAAAATTATTTTTAATTCAATTGTTATCTAAAAATTCATAAATTTTTAAAGGAAGAAGAGAAGAAACTAAATTTAAATTTAAATTTTAAAGCTTTAAGAATCTCTTGAAAGTTTTACATCTTAATTATGGCTTGATTATTTCTTTAAAATATAAAAATTTAATATTAAATTAAAAATTTTCAAATTCTTATTACAATTATAAATTAATATCATATAATTAATTCTTCCATTGTTAATTTTAAGATGAATCAATATATTACTAGAATTAAGTACTACATTTTGAATATCAAATTTTGTGTTTGGTAAACCTTTTAGGGCAAGCTCAGTGAAATAATTGTCATAAGTTACTGCATACACAAATTAAACGTTGGAACAAAAAATGACCTTCCTACTAGGTATAGGTCAGGGTCGTTTTTAATATTTTATAGGCCCTGGGCAAAGTAAAAAAAGTTCTTATTTTTGCCTATTTTTGAGTCTTCGTATAGAATAAAAATAAATAAAATATAGATCCTTTCTGTTGTTGGTCAAGAGTAGGCCCTACTTTGTTTCATTTTATTTTTATTAAGATAAAAATAGGCTCTATTTTATCATTTCTAATGATAGGCCTTGGGCAGATAATCACCCTGCCATTGCCCTAGGTTGGCCTTGGTATAGGTATTGGGTTTGAGTCAAATTAATAGGGATGAAAATGGCCTAGGTCAACCACGGATTGCCCTTGGCCTGGCCCCGCCCAATTATGGGTTGACCAACCCACGGCTTGACCTCTAGCCTAGCCCAACCTGATTTTATTATTTTAAAATAAAAATAAAAAACAAGATCATTTTTTATAATTGATGTTATTTTGTACCTTCCGGTAAGGTCACAGATCGGGTCAAGTCGGGACAATTTTGGCCCTAGCCCTCCTGGGGCCTATTTGGGTCAAGCAATCTTAGTCTATTACCCAATCAACCCTGGCCACAGTTGGTCTGCGCTGAGTTTGTCATTCCTACAAATTAAATTAGGTTTTGTATGATAAATTTTCATGTTAGAATCGAGTTTGAGGGTTAACTTATTTAATTCAAACTGTGTACAAAAACGACATTATTTTCCAAAATAATTTCATTTTAAATTTAAGCTTATAGAAACTAATGTTTAAAATGATATCTTTTTAGAGAGAACGCTTGGGACCGAACTCAGACACGAGATGCACAACACAAGCCTACTCTAACTTTAAGAGACGTTGAGTCACTAAATCTAAAGAGCAAGTTGGGTCGGACCAGCAATCTGGCCCAACCCATTGCAATCCTCGCTTGCTACAAGAAATTCTCGTTTTGCCTTTCAGTCAATACTGGATTGGAATTCTCACCAAGGAAGCACACAGGCGTTCTAACCCTACGTTTGGTTGCTGTCTCCATTAGTGGGGACAAAAGACAAAACAAAAAAATCCTGTCTCTCCTCTATATTTAGTTGTTGCCTCTAAATTTTTGTCCTCTATCTCCGTAAGACAGGGACAAACTTTTTTGTTCCTCTCAAAAAGGAAGGACAAAAACTTTTGTCTTCGTCCCCAGACTTTTGTCCAACACCCAACTAATGCCAGCGATAAAACTAAGAGGAAAAAATAGTTAATGGAATCTCTATAGTTTTGGTATTTTTTGATATCGTGTTTTTGAAAATTAGCATTTATTATTATTCTTTATTATTATTTAGTTGGAATAACAAATTAAATAGTATCTAATATTTTAAAAATTGAAAATAAATAACAAATTAAA
>JAOTIZ010000180.1:77977-88260 GCA_027123425.1 Erythroxylum panamense
ACTAGGTTACTCACCAATTAACTTCCGAGCTAATGCCGGGAAGTCTCAGCCACGTCGGTGGATCGACGCTCCAATTGAGCCTCTAAAACAATCGAAATACACAAACATTACTAATTGCACAAGTTACAATAGTCAATAATGCACATGCAACGATTTAATTGCGTACAATACATGTTTATGACATTCCCGACACTATTCCAAAATCTTCCCAATTCAATCTTTTTCTCTAAAAGATAGAAATTCATAACCCTCATAACTCAATTGACTAAGTTCAAAACTCCAAAAGTTAAACTCCAAGACATGGGAACTATCTGTATATCGAAATCAAATTCCCTACTCAATTACCATCCAAATTCGCGAACTTTCGAAATTGATTCAGAACTTTCATTCTTATAAAGTTGTAGTCCTTAGTCTCTAAATTGCAACTAATCAAAAACCAATTCAATAGGACCAAAACATCAAAACTCGGAATCAATTAACTCTCGAAGAAAATGGCGTCCTCGCCGCGGCGCAAGATTGCTCGCCGTGACGAGATCTCTTGCGTACGCGCTAGCGCGCACCGCGGCGTGACCGCTCACGCTCTCTGAGGCGTGCGTCTTCGCGCTCGCTGCGGCGAAGCGGAAAGAGAGTTGCTCGCCATGGTGTGCGATGAACACGTCGCGGCGTGCAACTCCAGAAACACGCCCGAAACCCAGGTTTCCTCTTCTGTCAACTTTTAATCTAACTATCCTCCTTCAAGCACTCCCAAAACAACTTAATACACTCCAAACAACTCATCCCTAACCTCAATTCCATCAAATATCAATTATTCCTCAATTACCAAAAACAAAACAAGATAAAATCATCAATGCACATCATCCAAAACCTAAACATATCTCAATCATCATATAATCCAATTAATCCACAAATCAAACTATCTATAACATAAAGGAGTAAGAACTTACTTGATTTAATCTTCAAATCTTCAAAATCACTCCAACCCTAACTCAAACAACACCCACGGTTTCACCCAAATTCAAACCCATCATCAACTTCTCCAACACCAAGCTTAGGGAATAGGTTTAAGGTGAAGGAGGAAACAATTGGGCAAGAAGAAAATGAAAGGAAGTTGCAAGGAGGAGATCACGAAGAAGGAGAAGAAGAAGAGCAAGTTTTTCTTACAAAGGAGGAGCAAGCATCGTGGAGCAAAACCAAAGGAAGAATAGGGTTTAAAACAAAATAATTTAAAAGAACTAAAGGCATGTTTGGCAATTCATTTACCACATGTCCACTCCATACAGCCTAAACCCAATTCTTATTCTAATTTCTCCCAAATTCCAATGGCTCTAAGCAATAAATTCCTATAATCATAACTCTAATTTTCCCGTGCCATTGGTCAGTCAATTTAGGAATCCGAAAATCCAATTAATCTGTCATTTTGTCATTTTTCCGGTCCAGACATATTACTCCTAAAATTTCAGAAAATTCGTAAAAATCCTCAAAAATATAAAACACATGATCATCTATTCCAATTCCATATTTCAAACTTCTAGAACTCATTTTTCACTCCAATTCAATTTTTAAAGCTCAATCTACACAATTATCACAAAATTTCTAATATACACAATTATACCGGGAATATGTCATACATCCAGGTACACTCATATGCTAGTGCAATAATTACTAATTATCAAAATATATAGAGGCTAAATAATGCACGAACATGCCAAATTTTGAAGGCACAACCACTGTATCCATCCCATCGGTGACGGGATGTTACAACTGGAAAAAGGCACTCGATCATAACGACAATAATAAATGAAAGTGAGTCTCACGTGCATTGCAAATTATAATTGATGTGTGTTTTGTATGAACAATGTGATACATGGTGAATATGCAATGAAGTGAATATTGTGTTATGTGCGATGATGTGATGCATGAATTGAGTGAACCATCGATGATGGTTACCTCATTGAGTTCGCAAAACTCATCAAAATTGCAACGTTATCTTTTCAGGACCGAGAGACGATTCTAGCTACTGAGAGGCTCTACCAGCCGTGTGGATTGTGTGTTGGCAAGTGAAGTCATGGCTCAAAGGTCGGTCAGCTGGAATTTGTGGACAGTTTAGATAGACTGCATATATTTTTCCTCTCTCATGTAGTCCTTTTGTATTAGGTTTTGATGTGTTCCTAAGGGAAATGTTGAAAGGCACAATGTAGACATTCGGTGGTTATAAAACGTTATGAGGAAAAGTGGATTTAAAATATTGTGATCTTCTTATGATGCTTTTTGAGTAAATTATGATACCATGCCATTGGAAGTGAATGTAGTAATCGAACGTAGCTCGCCCTTGTCATAGGATATGTACCGGGGTGATCTTCGAGCATCCCGGTATGTACCCTGAGGTAAGGGGTGCTACAAAAGAAGTAAAGCAGAAGAAGAAAACAACAACAACAGAGGAGAGCATAAACACAAGGGTACAGTCTAAGAGATAAAAAGAACATCAGTCAACACCAACACCGTACAACAATCTCACCGGCGTCTAGGGAGTGGCGCCGTTGCCTGGACAGTGGCGCCGGCGGGTGGATGGTGGCAAATTGGTAGCAGCGGCGGGTTGGAGGGCTGTACGAAGGTGAGAATTGAGTGAGAAGGGTTTTACTTTTGAAAAGATGGGTTTTATTTTGAAAAAAATCAAAATACTCATCAATGTTTTAAAAAGAAAAAAGTAAAAAAGTAAAATAAAAAATAAAAAATCATTGAACCAGTGGCCAACTGGGTCGACCAGTCCTGGTTTAACCGATCAATTGACCAGTTCTTACCGGTTCGCACTGGTTCAATTCAAGACTGGTTTTGAGGGGTCACCCGGATCGGATAGCCTACCGGTCACCGGTCGATCCGGCCGGTCCAGTTCGGGTTTCAAAACCATACTCCTAGTGTGAGATCTTGACATTTCTTTAGAACACACGGTATGGCTAGCTTTATAATAATAATAATAATTAGAAGGAAACTGAATTACTTGGTGATCTAAGTTGCTCCTGAATTTTCTATTGGAGGTCTGATTTTGAGAAGTTCCTATATACAGCAGAGGAAACTCATTTTTCTTGAAGATTACATCTCTACTAATAATGGTTGTAAAACCTCCCTTTTGAAATAGTAAGATCTTGTAACCTTTGAATCCCTCTGGATAACTTAGGAATACTCCCTTTACTGCTCTAGGTTCCTGCTTTCCTTCCTTTTGATGTGCATAAGCAGTACATCCGAAAGTCTTTAGATAAGTCAGGTTAAGTTTCTTTCCATTTCACACTTCTTGTGGAGTTTTGTATTCATTGGCAGAGGTAGGGAGCTTATTAACTAGATAAACTGTAGTCTTAATAGCCTCTCCCCATAGTATTTGTGAGCAATCAGAAGATAGTAGCATACACCTAGTTTTTTTCTAGAAGTGTCTTATTGAGCCTCTCAGCTACACAATTTTGCTGAGGTGTAGCTCTCACTATTTTTTGCCTTAGAATACCTATCTTATTGTAGTAGTCTTCAAACTCCTTGTTGCAGTATTCCAGTTCATTGTCTGTCCTTAGGCATCTCAACTTCTTTGTAGTTTGATTTTCCATAAGTATATGCCACTTTATGAAGATTTCTAATGCTTCTTCTTTATTGGATATGCCCAATATTTCCTAGATTTGTCATCCATGATAGACATATAGTATAGGTTCCCTCTTGTTGTGGATGCTTGGACTAGCCCCCAAAGATCACTTTGAGCATATTCCATTATCTCTTTAGCTCTCTGTGCTCCCTTTTGAAAGCTAGATTTGTGATGCTTTCCTAGCACACATGATTCACAAAAGTCTAACTTTTTTAGATCTTGTTCTAGAATCAGACCTTATTTTGAGATATGGAACATACTTTTGTTCCCTGCATGGCCCAACTTTGAATGCATTTGAGTAGTTGAATTAGGCTTTCTATTTTCTTTAACTTGATTCACTTATGTAATGCTTATTACATAATATAGCCCTCCTCTTTCAACTCCTTTGATGATGACTTTACCATCCTTTAGGATTTCTCTAAGTCCATCCTTAGATCTAAAATGAAATCCTTGTTTGTCAAACATGCTTTCAGAAATTAGATTCCTCCTTACTCCAGGCACAAATTTGACATTGGATAGGGTTCTCCTCTTCCCGTCAAACATGTTGATGGAGACATTCCCAATGCATTCAATCTTTTGCTGCCTAAAATCTTCCATCATTACTTTGGCAATGACTGGTTCAAATGTTATGAACTAGACTCTGTAAAGAGTTACATGCATAGTGCATCCAGAGTCGAAGATCCATTCTCTACTGAGATTTTCACTCTCTTCAATGACTGCCAGTATCCCATCACCACTTGAGTTCTCTGGTTTCTCTACATTCCCAACATCTCCACTTTGTGCAGGTTTTTCTCTTTTCTTCTTTCTGTAGTCTCTTGCAAAATGTCCCTCCTTATCATAGTAGAAACAGTTCTTACCTTTTCCCTTTTTCTTCTTTTCATCACCTTCTTTGGTGTGCTTATCCTTGCTACTTCCCTTATGGTAATTCCCTTTCTTGTTATTCCTTTTCTGTGACTTTTTGTCATTATTATTTTCTATAACATCACTTCTACTTCCTTCTTGAATGGATTAATATCTACTATTTATTCTATTAGTGAATCCAATACCCTCTTAACAGTGAGGGATTCTCTACTAGCATGCTTGATCACCTTCTTGAAAGCATTGAATTCAGAAGGTATAGCTTTTAGAATCACTACATCTTGATGCTCTTCCGAAATCCTTTCGCTTATAGGTCTAAATCTTACACCAACTTAAAGAAATAATCTAGATTATCATCAAGAGAAACAGAAGTGTTCATCTTATAGTTAGCAAGATTATGCAGAAGAGTAATCTTATTAGGAAGACATCTTTTGGCATGTAATTCATTAAGTTTTAGCCACAGCTTTTGTGCAGTGTTACAATTTTTCACTTTCCTTATCACAATTGGTGATAAGTGAAGCATTAACTTGCAGTGTGCAAGTCTTTGCTTCTTGAGTCTTTTTATAGAATCAATTTCTACATCATATTGATCTTCAATAGCTCCATAACAGTCATTAGACTCAAGTAGCGCTTACATGTGAGGTTTCCAAATGGTGAAGTCTTTCTTACTAGTGAAGACATCCATTTCTTTTCCTACCACTTTGAATATAGTTTAAAGAAACAAGAGATGATGTTTACTTACAGAAATTCTTGATAAACCTTGATGCTTTGAGTAGCCAAGAAATTCCCAGGAAGTTGTGGATTAGCCCTGATACCACTGATGTTAGGTTCTTTGGGTTGTATTGTTATCTTTTCAACCAAAGACTGAATAAAGAAGATTGTTTTGCAGGAAGTGAAATTTGCAAAAAAGTAAAGAACACAGAGTTTTACTTGTTTGATAGCTTAAATGCTATCTACATCTAAGGATCCCACACTTGTGGTTCAACTAGTATTAAGAATAGAGTAAGTTTACAAGAGATTGAGTGTTTTCTAAAACACTTGCAAAGAATCTATGAACTCTCTAGTACCCTCAGATGTGTACTTTAGCAACTCTCTAACTTTCTCTCTATTTCTATCACTCTCAGATTTTGATTACAATAAATGTGTTCAAATGAGTCTTCTATGTTGTTTCTGATGCTTAAGGTCTGTCTTACTTATAGAACTTGATGGTAATTGCTTTCGGTGGTGGCTTCAAAAATTATGTATGATTCATATGCCCCTCACGTGATCACTAATGCACCATACTCTGTGTATGTGTTAATATGACAGTGTTTTGGATAGCTTCTGTCTTGTGCTACTCACGGGTCTTACTAAGACAGAACACTAAACTTGTTGGGAACTGGTTCCGAAACTCAACTCTTGCTCTGATACCACAAATGTTGGGCACCGATTCCGAAACCCAACTCTTGCTCTAATACCAAACAATGTAAGACCCCACTTCCGGAGCCCAATATTCAGAGTCATAAAACGTGTGCTTGTACTTGTTACCATGTATGGTTATTCCAATTAACCCTCGTTAGTCATCCTTGATTCATCTTCATTCTCTGATACTATAAGTGTCGGGCCCTATTTTTCGAATCATTCTTATACTGAAGCAAATATTCTATGCTTAACTTCCATCCAGATATTAAACATCTTAGAGGCTGAATTAGAATTCGACCTCTCATATAATTTGTAAACCTACGTCTCTAGTTTACTCCACATAAAAAATCATCTCGGTTGGAACCCTATAGATCCAGATATATTCAAAATGCCGAAGCATGTTCTGTAAAATAACACTAATTCTGGAGAGGCAACACAATGTGTGAGGAATCTATTCCTTCAAGAATCACTTCATTTGGAGGTCAGATAATGAGCAACTGTTGGGCACCGGTTTCGGAACCCAACTCTTGCTCTGATACCATAACTGTTGGGCACCAGTTTCGGAACCCAACTCTTGCTCTGATACCACAACTGTTGGGCATTGGTTCTAGAACCTAACTGTTGCTCTGATACCAAGATTATTAGACCCCGCTTCCGGAGCCCAACATCGGAGTCGTGAGATGTGAGCTTAATACCTTGTAGTTTCTGGAGCCCAACAATTTGGAGTCATAAAGCGTGAGCGAGATTCCTTGTGGGGTTATTTTAATGACTCCTCATTAGCCATTGTCCCATAAGGGTGATGTGCCCACACCAGTTAAACACCAAATCACAATTTAACCTCTCCTAAAAAATTGGTAGCTTTTGATGAAGATTTGAAAAATATTGATGTAAAGAATACAAGGGATTGGTTGGAAGAGCATAACTGGGTTATAAACGTACTTGGATTTTTAGGCATATCTTGAGCTATAGAGCTCCGAATGAGGTGATTCTTGTTACAAAATAAACAAGAGGCAGAGAGTTATAATTGTTTTGAAGAAGTCAAATTGTGATTTGGTGTTTAACTGGTGTGGGCACATCACCCTTATGGGACGATGTCTAATGAGGAGTCATTGAAATAACCCCATAAGGAAGCCCACTCACGCTTTATGACTCTGGATTGTTAGGCTCCGAAACCTACAAGGTATTAGACTCACGTCTCACGACTCCGACGTTGGGCTCCGAAAGTGGGGTCCAACAAAACTCCTTCTGTTCTTAATTCGAAAGTCTTAACTTCTTTCTTCTTCGATGTTCAGACACTTATCACACACTTCTTTAATCTTGATTTCCTTCTTCTGTTGTATCTTCATTGAAGATTGATGGAGAATCTAGTGAATATCACCACATTTATTCCTTCCTTCTCCATTAGTCTTCACGATGTTCATTGATCTGTGAGTGATTTAGGAAATAGAAAACCTACATTCACCAAAATTGTGAGATCGAGAGAAATTGACTTCGGTAGTTGTCGATTTCAAGGGCCTTCACTTATTTGTAGGTAATCCCTACAGAAAGTGAACTTCTTTGGAGTCACAACCTTCGTACTGAAGTTTGATGGATTTTGACATCTGTTTGCTTGGACCTCTCATGCAAGACAGGGTTAAAGTATAATGCACTCTGACTGTCTGCATAAATTGTTGAAATAGCTAGGTCAACTCAAATTTCCTTTAAGATGCCTGATAACCATGATAACTCTTTTACCCCTTCTGTGTTGCATAGAACTATGCTTCTGTAGTTGATAATGATACTATTGGTTGTTGTTGTACTTTCCAGCTTATTGTGTTTCCTACTAATGTGAACAAATATGCTGAGACAGATTTTCTTGTTTTTTTTTCTACTGCATAATCTGCATCTATGAAGCCATATTAAATTGTTGTATTTAGCTAGCTTAGCTTTAGAGAAACATAATCCATAGCTTAGAGTTCTAGCAAGGTATCTAAAGACATTATTTAGTCCTTGCCAGTGCTCATATCTATTAGCCATGAACTTGCTTAGAATGCTAATTGCATAAGCAAGATCAGGTCTAATACGTAGCATTATATACATAATGCTACCGACTCCAACATCATAGGGGTAGTTTACCATATCTTTCTTCTCGTCCTTAGTTTGGGGGCTTTTACTTGCAACCGTATGAAGATGTGAGCTTATAGGAATAGAATTAGGCTTTGCTTGTTCCATGTTAAACTGGGCAAGCACCTTTTGGATGTAATTTTGCTAATTCAACCATAGTTTTCCTTCCGTCCTATTCCTTATAATTTGCATCCCTAGGAGCTTCTGTGCTTCTCCCATGTCCTTTATATCAAAGAGCTTGCACAAAGCATTTTTCATTTCAACTATTATGCCTAGTTCTTTTCTAGTGATGATTAGATCATCTATATAGACTAACATGTGGATAGCCTCTGTCTCTCCTAAATCCTTATAGTATAGACAGTAGTTATAGGCACTTCTAGTGAATCTCATCTCAGCTACTACCTCATGAAACTTCGTGTTCCACTGTCTAGGTGCTTGTTTTAGCTCATATAGGGACTTCTGAAGCAAGCAGACATAGTCAGGCTTGTCTTTATCTACAAATCTGACTGGTTGTTTCATATAGATGGTCTCCTCAAGCTTTCCATATAAGAAGGCTGTCGTGACATCCATTTGATGGATTTCTCAATCATCAACAATAGCTAACACTAGAATGAGTCTAATGGTCTTAAATTTGACTACTGGTGAGAATATTTCCATGTAGTCAACTCCTTTATTTTGTCTATTCCCCTTAACTACAAGTCTTGCCTTGTATATCTTGGGTTCAGATTCTGTAATTCCCTCTTTCATCTTAGACATCCATCTGTTCTCTATTAGTTTGGCTTTAGGAGGTCAAGGCACCAAAGTCCAGGTTTAATTCTTCATTAGAGAAGAATACTCATTATTACAAGTCATCTTCCATTGATCAGCATCCTTTCTGTTCATAACTTCTTTAAAGGTTTCAGGTGCCCTATATTCTATAGATTCAGCCACAACACATGCAAATTCAACCAAGTTTGAGTTAGTATATCTCCTATTAGGAATTCTCTATCATTGTTGCTTATCTGTAGTGAGTTGATAGTCTTGTAGATCTCCTTGAGGGTCATCTATAGCTATGTGTGGGGCTCTCTCCTCACTCTCACCTTCAGTTTCTTCTATCCCTTGTTCATGATGTATAAGACCTTGCATAGGTTCCAGATAATGAGATTGAGTATTGCCTCATTCTTTTGTTTCTGGTGGTATATAGAAGGAAACTGAATTGCTTAATGATCCAAGTTGCTCCTGAACTTCCTTTTGGAGGTCTGATTTTGAGGAGTTCCTATACAGTAGAGGAAACTCATTTTCCTTGAAGATTACATCTTTGCTAATAATGGTTTTAAAACCTCCCTTTTGAAGTAGTAAGATTTTGTAACCTTTGACTCCTTCGGATAACCTAGGAATACTCCCTTTATTGCTTTAGGTTCTAGCTTTCCTTCCTTCTGATGCGCATAAGCAGTACATCCGAAAGTCCTTAGGTGAGTCAAGTTAGGTTTCTTTCCATTCCACACTTCTTGTGGAGTTTTATATTCATTAGAATAGGTAGGGAGTCTATTAACTAGATAAGTTACAATCTTAACAGCCTCTCCCCATTGTGTTTGTGAGCAACCAGAAGATAGTAGCATACACCTAGTTTTTTTCTAGAAGTGTCCTATTGAGTCTCTTAGCTACGCCATTCTGCTGAGGTGTAGCTCTCACTGTTTTATGCCTTAGAATACCTTTCTTACTGCAGTAGTCTTCAAACTCCTTGTTGTAGTATTCTAGTCTATTGTCTGTCCTTAGGCATCTCAACTTCTTTCTAGTCTGATTTTCCATAAGTGTGTTCCATTTTATCAAGATTTCTAATGCTTCATCTTTCCTCTTCATTGGATATACCTAGCATTTCCTAGATTTGTCATCTATGATAGACATAAAGTATAGGTTCCCTCCTGTAGTGGACATTTGGGCTGGCCCCCATAGATCACTGTGAGCATATTTCATGATCTCCTTGGTTGGGCTCCAGGTAGGCGGGTTTGCCGCAGCAAGCTGAAAGTTTCGCTGCTACGAATCGATGGGATCACTTATGAGGACCCTTCAGGAAAAGTTTGCCACGGTGAAGTCTCAGGGTCGTGCAACACACCCTTCGGGTGAAATACGCTGAGGAGAAATTCGAGAATTCGTTTCGGCGAAGTTCCTAATTTATTACAACCCTCTCGGGAAAATACATCGTGGTGAAAGTCCGAGACTTCGTTGCCATGAAGTTCCTGGTTAATTCTGTAGGAAAATCCCGGGAGGAACATCACATGCTCCAGCAGCGGAAAAACAAAAATTTTGTTACCGGGACCTTCCC
>JAOTIZ010000180.1:88360-98424 GCA_027123425.1 Erythroxylum panamense
CCAACGATTTTAGAGCCACAGGCTCAATGTATCAGGGCTTTAAGCCCAACGAAATTCAGAGCCACTGGCTCAACGTTCATGAGCTCAGGCGCACGGTCACAACAACGAAATAAAAATGGAAGTGTCACATGCATACTGCATATGTACTAGATTGACTGTGAAAATGTGAAATTGAATTGCATGTGATATTTCTGTAAATGCTATTATGTGGTTATATGTATATTGTCTGCGAATGCATGAGTTGGGTGGACCATCGATGATGGTTTCTCGCTGAGTTCGCAAACTCACCCAACATTGCAATCATTTTTCAGGACAGCGACAGTAGACTCCTAGCTCCAGGGTTCGACTTTTCCGTTGCGTGAGCGCGTTGGCTCGGGAAGCATGGCTCACAGGTCGGTCAGCTGGGGTTCGATTTTGAGGATGACCTAGCTTAGGCTGTCATTTCAGTTCCTTTTGAAGATATATGTGTAAACTGTGGAAACTGTTATTCTTGTAAATGCTGTTTTGAAGTTATGAAATGAAAGTATTTTGGTTTTAAAAGTTATAAATTTTGATATTGCAGTTTAATTATATTGATGCCATGAGGTTTTTAGAAGTGATCATTCGTAGTGCACCCTCATCGTAGGTTATGTATCGGAATGACCCACGAGCGTTCCGGTGCGTACCCTACTGTAAGGGGGCGCTACATAAAATGACGAAAATAATATTAATATCAAATTAATCCTAACATAATAATATTTTATTTTTAAATAAAAAATAAATTCTACTCTTATATAACAAGTAGGGTCCACTGTTAGAAATATATAACAGTAGGTCTTACTGTCACTTGACAGTAAGACTCATTTTTTTATTAATTTTAAAAAGTTAATTATGCGGTAGATTTATTTCTATTTAAAATAAAAAATAATATTATATTAATATCGATATAACATTTAACCGATAAAGAGTCAATTCTATTAAATTTTTTATACATTTAAAGTACTAAGCTTTTGAAAAGCTAATTATATGACAATAATCTTAGTTTTATATCCTGCTTCCTACCAAATATGCAAAAGCTGACAAACTTTATAAAGAGTTACATTTTGATTTTACATCTCGGGGGTCGCAGCTGAATACTCTAGCCTATATAATCCCCGATGTCACATGGCCTACTTGCATACTATACACCAAAAAATAACATAAGATCCATTGGCTGTTTATAAAATCAAGACTAACTTATATATATATATATTTTAAAGACTAGCTAGATTTACTTCTCAGGCCGTCACATGCATGCTTCAGTTCACTTAAGGAGACAAGAGCATCAACCCCACTAGGTTACACGCAGAAGTAGCCATCGGTGGTGAGAGGACCACCACCTTCGGTGGTGGTGGTTCCTCTCTCTAGAGAGTTTTATCTCTCTAAAGTTTTATGTATATTTATAAGTATGTTATATTTATACATAAGGGGTAGAATTTTCTTCCCTCTCAATTCAGGACAACACTTTCTTTTTCCCATTTTACACTTTACCCTTAATGAGTGTAAAATGTTCACTTTACCCTTCCTTTAAAGCTTTATGGCTTTCAAACTTAAGTGATCTTCCAAAAATGTCATTTTTACACTACCCTCTTACTAATTTAATTTAACTAACCAAAATAATAAATCCAACTAACATTAACATACTAATTAACTCTAAAAATTAATCTATCAAGATCTCATAATTTATTTAAATCATGCTTAACTCAATAAAATAATAAGAAAAATTTCAAGGGCCAACACTTTGGCCTTCTGTGCTCCCTTTTGGAAACTAGATCTGTGATGCTTTCCTAGCACACATGATTCACAGAACTTCAACTTCTTTAGATCATGTTATGGAATCAGTCATTGTTTGGAGAGATGGAACATACTTTTATTCCCTACATGGCCTAACCTTGAATGCCATTGAGCAATTGAATCAAGCCCTCTATTCTCTTTAACTTTATTCACTTCTATAGTGCCTATTATATAATATACCCCTCCTCTTTCAACTCCTTTGATGATGAATTTACCATTCTTTAGGATTTCTCTAAGTCCATCCTTAGATCTATTATGAAATCCTTATTTGTCAAACATGCTTTCAAAAATTAGATTACTCCTTACTCTAGGAACAAATCTAATATTGGATAGGGTTCTCCTCTTCCCATCAAACATGTTGTTGGAGACATTCCCAATGCTTTCAATCCTTTGTTGCCCAAAATCTTCCATCTTTACTTTGGCAGTGACTAGTTCAAATGTTGTGAACTAGGCTTTGTGAGGAGTTACATGCATAGTGCATCCAGAGTGAAGATCTCAGTATCCAGAGTCAAAGATCCATTCTCTACTGAGATCTTCACTCTCTTCAATGACTGCCAGTATCTTATCACCACTTGAGTTCTCTGGTTTCTCTACATTCTCATCATCTCCACTTTGTGCAGCTTTGTCTCTTTTCTTCTTTATACAGTCTCTTGCAAAATGTCCCTCCTTATCATAGTAGAAATACTTCTTACCTTTTCCCTTTTTCTTCTTTTCATCAGCTTCTTTGGTGTGCTTATCCTTGCCACTTCCCTTTTGCCAATTCCCTTTCTTGCTATTCCTTTTCTGTGACTTTTTGTCATGATTATTTTCTATAAACATCACTTATGCTCCCTTCTTGAATGGATTAATATCTACTATTTCTTCCATTAGTGAATCAAGTACCATCTTAATAGTGAGGGATTCTCTACTAGCATGCTTGATCACCTTCTTGAAAGTATTGAATTTAGAAGGTAGAGCTTTTAGAATCACTACAACCTGATGCTCTTCTAAAATCCTTTCAACTGTAGCCTCTAAATCTTGCACCAACTTAAAGAAATAGTCTAGATTATCATCAAGAGAGATAGAAGTGCTCATCTTATAGTTAGCAAGATTATGCAAAAGAGTCATCTTATTAGGAAGACATTTTTTACATATAATTCATCAAGTTTTAGCCACAACTTATGTGCAGTGTTACAATTTTGCACTTTCCTTATCACAACTGGTGATAACTGAAGCATTAACTAGTAGTATGCAAGTCTTTGCATCTTGAGTCTTTTTATAAGATCAATTTCTACATCATACCGATCTTCGATAGCTCCATAACAGTCATAAGACTCAAGTAGGGCTTGCATCTGAAGTTTCCAGATGGTGAAGTCTTCCTTATCAGTGAAGACATCCATTTCTTTTCCTACCATTTTGAATGTAGTTTAAAGAAACAAGAGATGATGTTTACTTACAGAAATTCTTGATGAATCTTGATGCTTTGAGTAGCCAAGAAATGCCCAGGAAGTTGTGGATTAGCTCTGATGCCATTGATGTTAGGTTTTTTGGGTTGTACTGTTATCTTTTCAACCAAAGATTGATTAAAGAAAATTGTTTTGCAGGAAGTGAAATTTGCAGAAAAGTAAAGAACACAGAGTTTTACTTGGTTCGATAGCTTAAATGCTATCTACATCTAAGGATCCCACACTTGTGGTTCAACTAGTATCAAGAATAGAGTAAGTTTACAAGAGATTGAGTGTTTTCTAAAACACTTGCAAAGAGTCTATGAACTCTCTAATACCCTCAGATTTGTACTCTAGCAACTCTCTAACTTTCTCTCTATTACTATCACTCTCAGATTTTGATTACAATAAATGTGTTCAAATGAGTCTTCTGTGTCTGATGCTTGAGGTCTGTCTTATTTATAGGACTTGATGGCAATTGCTTTCGGTGGTGGCTTCAAATATCAGGTATGATTCATGTGCCCCTCAAGTGATCACTAATGCACCATACTCTGCGTATGTGTTAATGTGACAGCATTTTGGATAGCTTCTGTCTTGTGCTACTCACGTGTCTTGCTAAGACAGAACACTAAACTCCTTCTGTTCCTAATTTGAAAGCCTTACCTTCTTTCTTCTTTGATGTTCACTCATCACACACTTCTTTAATCTTCATTTCTTTCTTCTGTTGTATTTTCGTTGAAGATTGATGGAGAATCTAGTGAATATCACCGCAAATCATTAATTATTTGTAAATAAATTTTTTACTTTTTAATTATTTATTTTTATAAATAAATCAAAATTATTACTAATAGTTAATAAAAATAATTTAAATTGGTTATCTAATTAATTTATAATATTGAATTGTCTTCAAATTTTATCTATTATTTTATTATTTATGTAATAAAAGTATAATTACCACATTATTCTCATGTAGACATCGATTAAAATTAGTATTTCTGTTTATTTGAGGTCAATTAAATTTATTTTTCGTAACGTGCATAGTTTTAGGAAGCTCTTGGAACGACGAAAGGATCAACATCATCTTCATTACTGATTGTCTATAAACAAAACAAATAAACAATAGAGTATATAAACTCATTATTGATTCAATCACAATAGGTTAATGTAATAAAAAAAAGTTCAAAGTTTAGAGGCGTTCCGTTAAGAAATATTTCAATTATTTCTTTTTAATTTAATAATAATAATAATAATAACTTTAAAACTAGCCATACCGTGTGTTCTAAAGAAATGTCAAGATCCCGCCCTAGGAGTAGAAGAATGCTGATGCTAGTCACCGGAGAATGTTATCAAGCCTGGTAGCTCAATTGGTCATTGGAAAAGAAAGTGAGTCCAAAGTTTTAGGTTCCTGTGGGAGCTCATCCAATGTGGTGACTACTTGTGCATACCGAACACTAGGCCGCTTTTTCGAGAAGTTGGCTGAGATCAAACCGTGATTTACCTCCCTCACATAATATCGGGCCAAAATATAGGAGCACCTAAAGTGAGCGTTCTGCCTTTTTGGGTCTAAGGAGAATGTTATCAAGAACGTCAGGTTGATTGCTGAATGCTAGTCACACACGATATGGCTTGCTTTAAAAGCACTGCCACTTAAAAGACAGAAACAGAGATGACTATACGCTGTACGCACACCCCAACAAACAATATACCGTACACACACATTTCTCAAATGTCACATCAACTGTCATTCAACACAAGACACCAACGTGCCTATACTGAAGTCTGAAGTCACTAACACAAATAATCAACCATGCCTCGTACAAATTAGAACATGACCTGAAACACGAGCTGAGTTGCTTAAGACTAGGATTTACAGCAAACCAAGTAAAACCCATAATTTTTTGACACTTATTAAACAGAAACTAACTTATTAATTCCTGCGTTACACGTTAACAAGTCTGGCCTCAGGTTTGAGCTCCTTGAACGGGGAAACAGACGGGAGTGATGAGAAAAATTCATGAAGCTCCTCGTCATTTTCGAAATTGGCCATGACCTCATCTTTCAGATGAATATATATTTCTACTTCACCTTCTACTTTAGAATCGAAAAACGCGATAAAGTTATGGTATGGCCAACCTGCCATGCCTATCCAAGCAGGCTTTCCCCATCCAAAGTCAATATCATATAGAGCAAATCTGCAACAACTCGTAAAAACAATCGACGTTACATTTTCTTCAACTAATTTCTTAGCTCTTTTCTTCATGATATCCAGATACTCCTCTCCTTTTAGATTCTTCACGTACTCAGCATCTACACTACTAATCGTTTTTCTCATCTGACGTATAATACCGTAGCACCCGTCATTAGCTTTAATGTCACCCACTGCCACCACAGGCTCGATTATAATGTTCCCAAAGTGCTGTTCTGACAGAGGAGGGTCCATCCTCGGCCGCAGGTTTATTGGATGATGCACCACATAAGTTCTATCTGATGAGTTTACTAACTGTGTTGCAGACATGATCCTGCTGGTAATGAAAGCTGTTAATGCCTCAATCTTTGATGGCCGCGTTGTCTCACCATATCGATCCCTTAGAGCTGCTATGCTCTCTGCATTGCACACAAACCACTTGGCACTCACACTCTCCTTTACAACCTCGAAATTATGATCAAAATCACCTATGTTAACCGGTGGGAATCTCGCCGCCAAATCAAAACAAGGAGGACTTATTTGGTTGCGCCCGCGAGCAATTGATCCCCAGCTCTTGAGGAAATTAATTGATGACATCCCATCTCCAATCTTGTGTTGAAAGTGAAGTCCAATCACGGTTCCACCACAATCAAAGTGCGTGACCTGAACAACAGCAACTAGGTCATTGACTTGACTGTTCTCAAATGGAAGCAACTTATTGAGATCATCGAGATTTCGATGTTGGATAACATCAAAAATGCTGCCTTTAGCCTTTGCTTCTACAAACTGGACTCCCTCGTCGTTACATTCTACAAAGTTGTAGTTATCTCTGAAACGCCCTGCCAAAGGGTAAAATTTGGACAGGGACTGAGACAATGATTTCTTAACAAGTTCAGATCTTTCTTTGCTAGAAACATTTGTTGCTTGTCCAGGATAAAAAAAGAGCCAAGGTATGAAAATAGGGACCATGACTTGATCTAAAGAGGAAAGCTGGTATCGGCGTAGATGGTTTGGTGTAGGAGAAGATGGCTTCACAATACTCTGAGCGACCAACTCTACTTGAGTTGTCATTCTTCTTTTAAAAATGTTCCAAAGGAGCTTCATAGTGAATGTACACTAGATTGTGTATCGTCAAAGGCGGCTAGCAAGGAACTGGGGATATGGCGAGCACTTGACTGGTTATTGATTTAGGTTTCAGGGTTCTAACATTGAAGCTCTGAGCTCCGTTCCATTGTCGAGTGCCTCGTATATACGAGTTCCAGAGATCTCATGTCCTGTAATCCAACCTGGAATCCTGAAACCTAATATATAAAACCTTTAATTAGTCCATTAAAAAATTTAATGGACTAATTAAAGTTTTTCTTATTATATGCATAAGCTATTATTATCTTTTTATTGTATGCGTAAATAAATATTTCATATCCTGCTTCCTACCAAATATGTAAAAGCTGGCAAACTTTATAAAGAGTTACATTTTGATTTTACATCTCGGGGGTCGCAGCTGAATACTCTAGCCTATATAATCCACGATGTCACATGGCCTACTTGCATGTTATGTACAACTATACACCAAAAAATAACATAAGATCCATTGGCTGTTTATAAAATCAAGACTAACTATATATATATATATATATAAGACTAACTAGATTTACTTCTCAGGCAGTCACATGCACGCTTGAGTTCACTTAATTTAGAGTAATAAGGAGACAAGAACATCAACCCCACTAGGGGTTAATCAATCGAGCAAAATATATGTCAAGTAGATAACAAGTATTTAATCCTATAGTGGTTACTTTGTTAAATAATAAATTGAAGTTTTGGATCTTGGGAAATATTAAAGGGTGAGAATAGGTTAGGGAACAAAAAAATAAAATATCATTAAACTAAAATAATTCTATGATTGATTATCATCGTACAATTAACCTCAACTCGATGAACTTCTAAATTCATCTCTTAGAATTGGTAGCAAATATGACATTCACGTTCTTAACTAATGTTTTCAAAAATTGAACTGGATATTAAACTGATCAAAGGAAAGATTTAAAGTTTAAAGGTTCAATCGGTAGTGAATCGCTATAAAATCAATATATAATAAATAAGAAGTAAAACTTATAAGAATAAATAAAAATAAATATATTATTGAAATAATCGCTATAACATGAGTATATAATAAATAAATAAGAAGTAAAACTTATAAGAATAAGTAAAAATAAATATATTATTGAAATAAAAATACACCAATATTTAATATTATATAATAAACTAATAATAAATAAATATGAGTTTAATATAAAATTTAAAATAATAGTAAAAAGCAAAATTGTATTTTTGAATGAGATTGTGTCTCATCATCAAAAGCTCCAAATTCTCCAACGCTATTTAAATATTCGTAAACTACACTTTTATCCAAAATATTTGCATCAACTTTTTCTATTGCATTAAAATAAATTACAAATTAATAATGTATGAAATTATTTTCAATTGTAAACTTGTAAGAAATACAAATTTATAGGAAGTGCTAATATAACAAATGAAAGTTAGAATTCACCACTTGGAATTTCAGGTGTCATAGTCACGAGCATCTTGCACATCTGATTTTGGGCCTTCTGGCATTTTTGATGTCGTTAAAATTTTTCTTAAAATTTAAAATTTTTAATATTTAAACAAACTTTTCACTTTAAAAATCACCTTATTTCATTTTAAAATAGATATAACGATCATGTTTTATTCCATTTTTAATTGAATTTCTTCTAATTTACATGACATATAAAAATTATAGTTTTATGTTTTTCGATTTCTTGTCATAATCGTATTTATTACCAGCTAAATAAATATTATGAAATTATTTAATATTTAAATAACAAATTTCTTTATTATATAATTAAATTGAATTTCTAAAATCATTTTGATAATTATTTAACATATATGTTTTAAATAAATTAAATTGAAATTGTTATTTATTAAGTTAAAATATTTGAAAATTATAATTCTAGATGATAATTGTTAGGTTCTTTGGGTTGTACTGTTATCTTTTCAACCAAAGACCGATTAAAGAAAAATGTTTTACAATAAGTGAAATTCGCACAAAAGTAAAGAACACAAAGTTTTGCTTGGTTCGATAGCTTATATGCCATCTACATCCAAGGATCTCACACTTGTGGTTCAACTAGTATCAAGAATAGAGTAAGTTTACAAGAGATTGAGTGTTTTTCTAAAACACTTGCAAAGAGTTTATGAACTCTTAGTACCCTCAGATATATACTCTAACAACTCTCTAACTTTCTCTCTATTACTATCACTCTCAGATTTTGATTACAATAAATATGTTCAGATGAGTCTTCTATGTTGTGTCTGATGCTTGCTGTCTTATTTATAGGACTTGATGGCAATTGCTTTCAAATGTGGTTTCAAATATCAGGTATGAATCATGTGCCACTCATATGATCACACATCTTGCTAAGACAGAACACTAAACTCCTTCTATTCCTAATTCGAAAGCCTTACCTTCTTTCTTCTTCGATGTTCAGACAGTCATCACACACTTCTTCAATCTTCATTTCATTCTTCTATTGTATCTTATTTGAAGATTAATGGAGAATCAAGCGAATATTACCACATTTATTCCCTCCTTCTCCATTAGTGTTCATGATGTTCATTGATCTGTGAGTGATTTAGGAAATAGAAAACCCTAGATTCACCAAAATTGTGAGATTGAGAGAAATTGACTTTGGTTGTTGTGGATTTCAGGGGGCTTCACTTATCTGTAGGTAATCCCTACAGAAAGTGAACTTCTTTGGAGTCACAACCTTAGTACCAAAGTCTGAAGGATTTTGATCCCCTGAGATTTTCTCCAAATTGAAGAAGCCTTCTGCTATTCTTTCTCTGACGAAATGGAGTCTGACATCTATATGCTTAGACCTCTCATGCAAGACAGGGTCTTTGTTAAGGTATAGGGCACTCTGACTGTCTGTATAAATTGTTGAAGTAGCTAGGTCAGCTCGAATTTCCTTTAAGATGCCTGATAACTCTTTTACCCCTTCTATGATTGCATAGAACTTTGCTTCTGTAGTTGATGATGATCTTATTGATTGCTGTTGTACTTTCTAGCTTATTGTGTTTCTTGCTAATGTGAAAAAATATGATGAGATTGATTTTTTTGTGTCTTTGTCTGCTATATAATCTGCATCTACGAAGCCATGTATGCTTAAATTGCTGTATTTAGCTAACTTAGCTTTAGAGAAACACAATCTATAGCTCAGAGTTCCAGCAAGGTATCTAAAGATATTCTTTAGTCCTTACCAGTGCTCATATCCAGGGTTAGCCATGAACTTGCTTAGAATGCTAATGGCATAAGCAAGATCAGGTCTAGTACATACCATTATGTACATAATATTACTAATTACAACATCATAGGTTTACCATAGCTTTCTTCTCTTCCTCAGCTTGGGGACTCTTAGGCCCTGTTTGGTTGGATGTTAATTAATGGAATGAAATGTAATAGAATGGAAGGGAATGGAATGGATTATAATGGAATGGAATGTAATATAGTAAAAAGCTGTTTGGGAAGGATGGAAGGGTTCATAATGTAATGTAGTGAAATATTGTTTGGAAGATGGATGGAATGGAATGTAATGTATAAT
>JAOTIZ010000180.1:102831-120196 GCA_027123425.1 Erythroxylum panamense
ATCAATTTCTTCCAATTTTTCCTATAAATTAAAATAATATGCAACATCATAATAATATAAAAATATACAGATATACAGATATACATATATTTCATAACCATAGAAAATTCTTACAATGGTTTTTGCGGACTTTATACTGACTGGCTCACCATTCTTTTTCTTATGAGCTTGTATCCAAACCTCAACTCTGGAAACAATTCGTTTTCCTGTACTTGTTTTCTAACAAAAAATGAAAATAATTATAGAAAAAATATTAATCATTTTAGTCCTTAATTCATGCAAAAAGAAAGAGACATTACAATATCCTCAGTCATGCGAGCATAACCCCTTCGACCACCTGTATATGGAGTTTGTTTCTTTCTTCTTTCTTTCATTTCATCACTTATTTCCTGTAACAATACAATGATTTCATAGCAAAAATTCAAGTGAACATAAATAAGAGAACATAAATAAATTTAATATAAGGGCCATTGCATGCAATGGTATAGTTACCTTAAACTTTGGACTTGTTTTTTCAGCCACAAACCTTTTCCATTCACTTATGTTGTTAATGTTATCTGGTTTGAGTGTCATTCTCTCTTCTTCATTTTTGGCCATCTTAAGTTTGGTAACCAACCTTGACTTTGAAGCTCTCCAAAGTCCACCCATCTCTATAAACACATAGCGTTTCTCCCACTCTTCTTCTAACTTATATCTTGCCTAAGAGAGATAATTAAATCATTACAACAAGCACTATTTAATATATATCTGTATATGAAACATGAAAATTCATACAATACCTGAATACATTTCCATAATATTTCTCTCATGTCAGAAGGAACTTTTCTCCAATCATGAATTGTATATGGTACAATTTCTCGTGCAAGAGCTCCTAAGAAAGAAGACAACTGTACAGATTCTTGGCCGATAGGTTGACCTTTGTCATTGAATTTGATTTCAATCCGATTATCACCATTCAAAGCAATGGTCTTCATCTTAGTTGGACCTCTTTTTCTCTTATTCATACTAGAATCCATGAGATTTTATCTTCCTACAGAACCTATTTTTAAAAAAATAAAGTTAAAATAAAATTCATCAAATAATAAATTAATAATTAACACAATTTAAACGGGCTGATAGATAAGACAAGTTCAAAACAACAATTTGATATCTATGACATAGGATAAAATGAAAACACTTTTCAAAAATTAATCGAGAAAACTTTATCTAAAAGTTAAGAAACTTATTATTCATAAATAAAAAATAATTTCTAATTAAATAATAGTTCTTTAATTGTAACTAATTAATTCTAATTTTAAAAAATATTTTTCTAAAATCAATTAACATAGGAACCCAAAATTGTACTTGAATTAATTTTAAAAAATATTTTTCTAAAGTCAAATAACATAGGAGCCCATTAAAAAAAAACATAGGAGCCCTGCGTAAAGAAGATGCAACTTTCCACTGCCTAAATTCTAATTGGATACGTTTTACTACAAGAATAACACAATATGGAACGGATAACGTTCCTCCCATCATTTCTTAACCAAGTTCTTATTAGTAGTTAAAGCCATGTGATTGTATCGTTTTCTACCTTTGTCAGTTAGCAAGAGAAGAGGTCAATGACTTGAAAACCACGTTTCCTTCAATTGCTACACCTGTCAAAAATCACATTTCCCTACACATGTAGAAAAAGTGATTTGGAAACTGAATACCAATCTACCTCACAGTAATACCAAAACAAACTCAAACCGTCTGTAAAAAAAGTTATTTGGAACTTACTCGAATCAATCAAACAGATGGCGAGGCGTAGTTGAGGGAGTTCTGGCTCTAGCGGCTGTATGTATCTACTCGTGTCTCTTCAAACATTTGTATTTAAGATTTTATTTTAACCTAACAGAAGAAGAATGACAAGTTAAAAAGTCACCCTATTTCTTATAATATAAATATTTTTTTAACAATATTATATATATATAATAATAATAATAACAAATATATATATCACTAATTAGTATTAATTATAATATATTTAACATCAATAAAAAAATTGTGTTCTTTAGAATATATTTAATTAATTATCTAATTAGCTAATTTTGATTTAACTGTTGATAATTATAATATAATAAACAGAAGAAAATGCAGCTGCCAAATCATACACAATGTCAATGATAAACTTTCTAACAAAGTTAGGAAATCCTTGACAGAAATTGCAACACCAACTCAAGATTCAATCCCCATAAAATCAGTCCATAAAATTAAACAAACATAGCTCAAAATTCCAAAAATCATGCAGCCAATGAAATATGCAAGAGCGTAGAGTCACACACACACCAAACTACATATTTCACACACTACCATTCAGCCCACTCACTCACGTAATCTTCACACACTCAAAATCAATTCATAATTAACCCAGCTGAAGTCACACGAGTGTCATAACAGAGAAATTCACAACAGTACACCTATTTACCTCACCCACGACAAAGACTCCATGGCAAGACCCAAGAACCATACAAAAACTCTTGGCCACACCTCTGAAAATTCCAGCAGTAAACCTTGACTCTCACACATGTAATACACCACAATCTCAAGATAGACTTCAATTTAAGATAGAATTCTTTCTCAACTAAAAGATTATCCATATAGCTTTTGATTCCAAGTCATTATCCAATTAATATCTCTTATGTCTAATTAATAAATAAGATGTCAAAACCAAATAGAAAGATATATACGATATATCTTAACAACATCTTTAAAGACTTGTTTCGTTTTCTAGTTAACCATTCTCATTCTAGTCTCAAAGTGGAACAATCAAGTGGAAAAGGTACCATATTAGTATTAAGGGCGTTGAGAACAAATTCCCTATCAAGAATGGCAACTCTCGAGTGAGCTTTCCCTTCAACCAGTACCTATCACCATTAAATCTCAATCAAAAAAACGAAACTTGGATGTGGGTAATCTTAAAGAAGATGAAAAACAACTAACTTGGCTCTTAAGATCATCATCTATAGTGCCATTCCTTGGCAAAGAACACAGAGCTCTGCTATGGTTATAGAAGAAGTAGCCAAAATTCTTACTTATCTTCCCCCTCTTGAAAATGGTGGCAGCTGCTATAGTCAAACCTCCCACTTTTAGCTTTCTCTCTTAGTTTGTTTAACTCAAAATCGAAACTCAGATTCCATCCTCTATTTGTCTAACGAAAGATTTGGAGCTTTTTAAGGACGAATAGGTGGAAATTGAGCAACCCAATTTTGTAGTTTTGTACAATGACAGACTGATTAGACCAGTTCGTAAAAAACTGACCAGTTTGCTAATAAACCGACCGGTTTGTATATATAGAGGCTATTAGGTGAAATTGAACCGAACCACTAGTTGGTTCAAACCTTTTTTGGTTAGACCGGCTGATCTATTTTGGTTTTTAAAACCTTGTTCATAACCATAAGCAAACATAATAACGAGATAGCTTAACTTTTTGGTTATAGGAAAAAGAGAGCAAAAGCTCTCGTTACCATGTTATCTGCGACAATATTAAATAATTAACAATTTCTAAAATGGGAAGTGTTAATAGAACATCTGAAAGTTACAATTCACCACATGGAATCTTGGAAAGTGGTTCTTGTGTTAACTGTTGAGTTTTCGGCCCTATTTTGAGATCTTAGATGAGGTGGCGGATAAGATCACAATAGATAGACATCTAAAGATAAAGATTATATGTGAGGATACTCTGAAGATAGTGGAGATCTTCATAGATAGGGATGTATCATCCCTAGTTAAATATAATCTCTTATCTTGTTAGTAGTGTAGATAAATCCTATCAGATAAAGTACTATTTACATATGGATGTTATCTTATTGGATAATGTAATGTCATCTGATTAGGATAAGATGTGATTTAGTTAGTTCATTTCAATTAGGATTCTGAATTGTAAGCTAGAGGAACCTATAAATAGCTCATTAGAGTCTTGCTTTATACATGAGATAGAGAAGAGATAGTAAGTGTTGTCACAATGTCCAAAAGTGAAAACAATAAAGAGAAGGCAAAGAGGGTTAGATCCTCATCCTTGTTTGATTATTTTTAGGGTTAGTTTGAGGGTTTGTTGATTATAATATCAACTTTAGTTTCAATCTTAAAACTTTGTGAGACAACTTGTCCTTTCAGGGGGGGGGGGTGCGTTGTGAGAGATCATCTTTTTCTGTAAATCCTTCTTAAGTATAGTGGATGTATTTGTTGGTTTTCTCCATGATTTTTTCCTCTACATTGGATGGTTTTTCACGTTAAATCTTGGTGTTTGTTTCATCATTTAGTTTCTTATTCTCGTATTGTTCTACTGTTGCAATTTGAAGAGTTATTTCTTATCGTTGATATTCGGTTGAATTTTTAGAGAGTTGTGTTATTTTTCTCCTAATAAGTGGTTTCAGAGTCATCGTAATGAAAGGTAGAAGTAGCTCTATAGTGAAGTTAATGTCATGAAATTACTTGATATGGAGGCCCAAAATGGATGACCTTTTATATTGCAGGGATCTCTTTGATCCTATTGATGTGGATAGAGGTGTCAAAGATGATGTTTCTTTAAAACCTGAAACGATGTTGGACAAAGAATGGGAAAAGATGAAGCGAAAAACCTTGGGAATTATAATACAATGGATTAATATCAACAAATTCAATCATTTATCTTAAGAAACGGATCCTTTTAAGTTATGGAAGAAGTTAGAAGGTCTGTATCAAAGGATAACTGCTTATAACAAGGCCTCTTTAATTAAGAGGCTTGTGAACTTAAAGTTAAAGGCTGGAAAATCAATTTTGGAGCATCTAAGTGATTTCCAGGACATAATCAATATGCTGACTATAATAAAGATCATTCTTGATGATGAGCTTCAAGCTTTGTTCCTGTTGAATTTGTTACCAGATAGTTGGGAAATGCTAGTGGTGACGATTAGCAACTCAGCTCCTAAAGGTGTGCTCTCTTTGGAGGTAATCAAAGAGAGTACATTTAATGAAGAAATCATAAGAAAGGAGATTGGAGTTGACAACATGTAGGCTTTTGTGACAAAAAGCAGGGCAAGGAACAAAAATAGGGGTCCCAAAGGTCTTGGGAAGTCTAAGAATTGATCAAAGTATAAAGGTAACAATGACGTGCTACTATAGCGATAAGTCAGGACACATTAAAATTTTTTGTTATAAGTGGAAGAGGGATCAAAAAATGAAAGGCCATCAGGATGAGGATGATTATGATGATAAGAGTACAACTGTAATTGTTTCAAGTGCGAATGGAAGGGTAACACTAGTTTTTGAAACTAGTGAATGCTTTCATGTTAACAATGTTAGTTCTTGAATGACATGGGAGCATCTTATCGTTGTGTTCCAAAGAAAGAGTAGCTCTCAAGCTCCAAAAGCATAGATTTTTGGAGCATCAAGATGAGAAATCAAAGATCCATCAAGATAGTCAATATGGGTTATATCCGGGTTCAAATAAATGTTGAATGTTTACTAAACTTGAGAGATGTACGATACATCCCTGATCTAAGGTTGAATCTGTTATCAACGAATGTGTTAGATCAAGAAGGATTTAAGCATACTTTTGGTGATAGGAAGTGGAAATTGTCCAGAGAACAATGACGGCAGCCCGAGGAGAGTTTTATTGCTCATTATACAAGACACACTTAAAGGTGTGTGATGGTGGAGAAATATACATAGCCAAAGAGGAATCTTTACCAAACCTGTGACATCGATGATTGGGATACATAACTGATAATAGATTAAAGTTTTTGGCTAGAAAATTCCTTATCTTAGTTAAGAACTCACAACTGTTTAATCTTTGTGATCATTGTTTGACTGGAAAGCAACATAGGGTCTCTTTTAAGAGAAGATCCACAATAAAGTCAGAGTTATTGGAGTTGATACATTCAGATATCTATGGTCCTATTGAAGATAATAACTTGGGGCAACAATGGGATATAGCAGTTGATGGAAAGCAATTTCGAAGGTCGACAAGGGAGAAAAGGCTTTCTAGAAGGTATCCAAGTTCTAAGTACTTGTTACTTACTACTGAGGAGGATCCTAAAGATGTGCAAGAGGTTGCATTTTGTGATGACGACAGATATCGTTGGTTGAGGTCCCTGATAGCAGAGCAATAAGTAATGTTGAAGAAGATCCATACAAAATTGAATTTTTATGATATGCTAACTAAAGTGGTTCTAGGAAACAAGCATGAGATTTGCATTAGGCTTGTCAGGATGAATCTCAAGTAGATGATGGAGAATAATGTGTCTTCCCATATCTGGGAACGAGAGAGAGATTGCCGAGTATCCTTATTAAGTTTTTGTCATGAAACTTTGTGAGAAAACTTGTTTGGAGGGAGGAAGAATAACTTTTTCTGTAAATCCTTATTAAGTTTAGTAGATTTATTTGTCGGCCTGTCCTGTGATTTTTTCCTGTATATTGGAGGTTTTTACGTTAAATCTTGGTGTTTATTTCATCGTCTAATTTCTTATTATGGTATTGTTCTGCTACTGCAATTTGAACAGTTATTTCTTGTCGTTGACTTTTAGAGAGTTGTGTTATTTTTCTCTTACCATTAACATATCATTGCTAATAAAACATATTAAAGTTAGAATTCACCACCTAAAATCTTGGAAAGTGGCTCTTGTGTCAACATCATATATTGTTGGTGCCCATAAACACAATTGTGCCCAGTGTCATAGTCATGACCATCTTGCATATCTTGGAAGATCTTCTGTGCTTGGTTCTAGACGATTCCATCCACACAAATATGTAGGACCCAGAATAATCTGTGGATGAAATTGTCTGGAATAAGATTGACATAAGGTTATGGGCATAGAGGATTTGATCTCGCATCTATGGCATTTGGATGTTTTAAACTTTTATTAAAAATTAAATTTTTTAATATTTAAATAACATTTTTTGGAAAATATATTCAAATAAACTTTTCACGTTGAAAAACATCTTATTTCATTTTAAAATAGATATAGCGGTCAAGGTTTTATTAACTTGAAAAAAATTAGTATGGCTAATTGTTTTTTAATTATTAATTTTTATTTTAAGATTCAATAAAAATATATTTGAATGGCATGTTTTATTCTATTTTTATTTCAATTTCTTCTTATTTTCAGGACATATAAAATTATAGTTTTATTTTTTCAATTTCTTGTCATAATCATATTTTATTACTAAGTAAATAAATATTGTTTATTTATATTTATTTTATAATTAAATTAAATTATAAAATAAAATAAAATATATAATGTGTCTTAAATGAATTAAATTGAAATTATTATTTAATAAATTAAAATATATAATTCTAGATGACAAAATTGATTTTAAATTTTAAAATAGTTATATAATTCATTTACTTGTTTGCAAATAAATTTGTTTACTTTTCAATTATTTATTTTGATAAAATAAGATGAAATTATTACTGATAGTTAACAAATATAATATAAATTAGTTATCCAATTAATTTATAATATGAAATTGTCTTCAAATTTTGTTTATTATTTTATTATTTCGGTGCTAAAAGTATAATTAACGATAGAATGATTTTATTTTCTTAGAAAAATATAAATAAATAATGGAATCAAAAAAATTTAAAGGAAGGTATACGTGACTGCTGTTTGATTTTCTGAGCTTGCCGTCAACAAAATTCGGGAACTTCAAAAGGTACACGTGTAAAGGTATTACAATCCTACATTTTACAATTATTCGCATCCAGCATGCCTCGTGCTTGCAGCCTTTCACCTTTATATTTCTTCACTTTCTAAAAAAGGAAAAAGGCTTTTGACTGCGACTTTGGATCGCCAAAAGCAGGATAGACACATGAGGTTAGTTGAGCTACCACATTCATTGGCCACTTTTTTTAATCAATGGGACGAAGTTCTTTATCTTAGTGACGGTGAAGTCAATAGAAACTACTTATCGAAACTGATAAGCAGGATTATGTTGAAGAGATAAAAAACAATCAGAGATTGATCGGAGAAGAAGAAAGATGGGACAAGTTTCCAGAAATTTTATTGCTTCTAGAAAAAATCGTCAGCTACAGAGTGTACAGTGTTTGTCTTTTATACAAAGGAACCTGTAACTAAATAAGGGAACATATAACTAATAAGTAATTACATTCTAATTCTAACTAATTAAGTAAGAATTGGAAAAATACATAATTGGTCCTCTTATCTTCAACAGATTATGCACTAAAGATCTTTTTTTAACCATTTCAATTTATTTTGTTTGTATTTTTTCAGTTTTATTTCAGTTAATAAAAGTTTTTCATACTTGTTTATAGTTTTTATTCTAATTTAAAAAAAAATTCACTTATAATTTATATATTTATTACTATTTTTCAGTTCTATTTAATTGCGAAATTGTTTTCGTTCGTTACAACTGATTAAAAATTAAATAAACCGAAACGGTGGAGGGTGGACTAATCGGATTTTGCTTTTCCATTGTCGGCGGCTTTCGCGCATGTTAGGAAAGTTCATAAGTTGAAAACAATTGAATACATTACGTATACGTTATTCTACCTTCAATTGATCTTTATATTTCTTTTCCTTAGTCAAGAACCAATCGACAACCAAGCATACTCCTTTAGAAGGCTCTCAAGTCTATTATTGAAATGCAAAAGCACACACTAGGCGGTGGATTTTGACCAAATTAAATACATGAACAAGTCATCTAATCTTCTTCCAGTTTCCACCTGAACCTCACTAACCATTAATGAGTGTTTCTCTATGGTCCTAGTCTTAATTCAAAAAACCATTAATTAATTTGCACTTACTTTATAAAGGCCCGCTTGAAGATAGACTTTCCATAACCTACATTTCAATGGCGGAGGACATGAAGTTTGAAGTGGAAGCACTCTCCCAAGATCTAGTCAAACCATCTTTTCCCACAACCCAACACAGCCGATATCACCGACTCTCATGCATCGATCAAATGATGATTACGATGTACATGCCTTGGCTCTTCTACTATCCTGCAAGTGACAATAGCACAAAAAAAGAAGAAACCTGCGAGAGAGTTAAAAGGTCTTTGTCTGAGGCCTTGACCGTGTTTTATCCGCTGGCCGGACGTTTCAGAGAGAACAAGTACGTGGACTGCAACGATGAGGGGGTCCATTTCGTGGAAGCCAAGGCCAAGTGCAACATTCAAGATATTCTCCAAAATCCCAATTCCTATGACATCAACAAGTTGCTTCCTTTCGACATGGATCATGATAGTGACGAGGTTGCTTGTGTCCAAGTCACTCACTTCGATTGCGGCGGAATGACGATAGGGTTTGAAATGTGTCACAAAATGGGTGATGCATTGTCTTCAATTATGTTCCTACAAGCCTGGTCCGCCATTTCTCGGGGCGAAGGAATCACTACAATCGTCCCTCGTTTCGACTCTGCCAAGTACTTTGCACCTGTTAACCTACCTGAATTTGACCGTGGGTTCGTGTACAAGAGGGAAAATTTTGTCACAAAGAGGTTTGTTTTCGATCTCTCAAGCTTATCAGCTATTCGAGACAGGTACGTTTACAAGGACAGCATCAACGAGGAGACAATACGACCGACACGGGTTGAAGCATTAACAGCTTACATGTGGGGCAAGATCAGCACCATCACGGAAGTCAAAGCAAGTAAAGACAAAGTCATCACAGCCTGTCATGCAGTGAACTTGCGTCCAAGGATGAACCTGCCATTCTCGGAGCAACAATTCGGGAACCTCGTACTAGATCCCGAAGTAATGAAAGTGGAAGAAAACAATACGAAATCGTCATGTGATGATTTAATGGTCAGGAAAATGAGAGAAACATTAGGGAACTTGAACGCAGAGTACGTGAAGAATCTGCAAGCAGGGAACACATATTTTGATATGATTAAAGAGAGGTCTGAGAAGATGCTAAAAGGAGAGATGGTTGTTATTGACTTTACAAGTTGTTGCAGGTTTCCGATATATGAGATCGACTTTGGATGGGGAAAGCCAGAGTGGGTGAGTTCTACACGGTGTTCGTTTGGTAATTTTGTAGGTTTTTTTGACACCAAAGTCGGTGGTGGTATAGAGGCATGGATTACTTTGACAAAGGAAGAGATGACTAAGTTTGAAGCCGACGGTGAGCTGATTGCGTTTACATCTCCTGAGCACAAACATTAAGCAAAAACTGCACATCCTTATGTTTGTTTTAATTTGCTTTATGTCACATTTGTATTTGTCAAATTCAATCATGATATATAATTTAGATTTTTATTGGAATATGCATAATTTGTTTATGAGCAGCCAAAGCAAAGGGTTGACTAGTTTGATAATATATTTTGAACTTTACATCAGGCCCACGATATAAATGTGTTATATTCTCCTAGTGTATTTATATCGAAAACAATTCACTGTGAAATAAAACTTTAGCCGCCCATGGACGTAGCCAAATCTTGGTGAATTACTTACATTGTGTGTATTTGTAATTTTCGTACATTTCCTTTTATTATTGTGATTGATCGTTCATAACATTGCCTCATATCGATAAGTACCACCTAAATTGCATTATATCATGTACGACAAGAGGAAATACTATTTTAAAAGAAAATTTTAGACAATATTAATTATTTTGATTGCTACCGACAGATATCAATCGGTATTATTTATACCAAATTTTAATAAAAGATTTTAAAATTGAAGGACCAATATAAAAATATATATATCAATTAATAGTAATATGACATGAAAATTGAAATGATGAACTTCAGAATAAGATTTTAGTAAAAGTCCTGATATAACAATTTTATAAATATTATTTCAAACGACTGATGCATATTGTGTGTTACTCAAAATTTCTACTTATTGTGAAATTATAATTATAATATGATACTTGAAAACTAAATCTTGTAATTATCATATATATGGATGGTGTAAATATGATATTTACAATTTGGAAGATGTCTCAAATATGTATAACACCCAATATTTTTAAAACCAAACAGAAAGTTAAACCGGTAAGATAATCTATTTAAGGTTTAAAAGGTTCAACTAGTATTAGACCATCATAAAACTCGTTGAAAATTAAACAAAAATTTAAAATATGACTAAAAAGTTAGACGATTCAAGATTTTTACAATTGAATCGGTTAGATTTTTCAATCATTGATAAACCACAATTTTATATACATGTGAATAATAAAAGATATAATATGAAAATAAAAATGGTATAATAATGAGTTTTCGAATTTATCAAAAATAATGAGCAGAAATGGCAGGATTTTCCTATAGAGGTCATTGGCAATCTTGAATCTATTCAGTACCAACCGAATAGTTCCACACTGGATTATTTGGAATGGTTATCTAGCCCTTCAAAAAAGTACACCAATAGATCATCCTATAAATTTTTGAGACCTACAACCTAACAAGTTTCTTAGCATAATCTGGTTTAGTTTAAAAATAACAGCCCTAGGTGTTCATTCATTTTATGGTTGGTTGTCCTTAAAAAACTTCAAACAAGGGATAAACTTCTTTTTCTCTATACTCTTAACTATTGTTCTCTTTGTATTTTGGACTTTGAATCCAATGAGCATTTGTTTTTTGAATGCCCATTCTCTAAAGCAGTATGGGAATATTACCTCAACTACTTCTAGATCCTTATTCCCAACCAAACAAGCCTTCAATCTATCCTCAATTAGTTTCACCACTCAACCTCACATAATAACCTTTTCCCTATTCTACTGTCCACTCAAGAAACTTCAAAGATGTAGCCATGGATGTGGAGAGCTTACACTCTATAGTAATCTTCCAAGTTCTAGAATATCTCAGCCCAAACATATTGGGAAGGTAATTAGAGCATATTATACACTAACATTTTTTTGCAGATTCCTTTGCAAATATGGTATCAACTTTTTTTTACAGCACATGTCCTCCTCGGATGGACATATGTTAAATGAGAACAGCAGCCAGCAGGTTATTCTAATGCATCTTAAGAAGCATGGAGCTTGGATAGGAAATGGTTTGGCTCAGAGAATCATTTCCTACTCCTTTGGGAATGGCAAAGACTATGGAGGCAAATTCGACAGTTGTATATCGAACTTCCACTCTTTTTACTAAATTTGGTTGCGGTTTGATTCTTGGATATATATATATATATATATTATATGTTTTTAAATGTTGCTGTTACCAGATTGCTTGTGACTGATTGTATGCAAATAAAGGAAAGGCTACATTTTTTAGTCATGGTAGGAAATAAGGGAGGAGTTTTGGTAGTAGTGCCGGTTCTATTGATCTAGGTGGTTGTTATTTGCACTACCTTATGTCTTATGAGTGATGAGAGATTACTTTCGGATAATCTCTTGTGATGAACATAACCTTTTTATTTTTTATATAAAAGTTTCTTATTTACAAAAAAAAAGTGGTATAATATAATGGAGCTAGAGCAAATAAATGCAGGACTTCAGTTTTATTTTATGTACACGTAAATCATAAGTTACATAATGTCACAATAAAAAATAATTATTTAATATGTACTCAAAAATAACGATTATGTTAATATAATAAAATTGAGTACCAGCATCAAGAGTAGGCCCTTTGCTTTTGAGAGACCTAATTTAACTCGTAGATTGGCTAATGAAATGATGTACAATGCCCACGGAGAGAAAGAACCACATTCAATTTTAAGTCCAAAAATGCCCTAAATTGTTCTAAAACATACCAAGCCATTATGTAATTATCTCTTTAATGATGTCATATGCTTTATTTTCAAAGGATTCGCACATTCAATCTGATAACTTGTTAATAATTTCTTTTTTACTTCTAATCTCGAATAATGATGAAAGAATATTGTCAAGAAATATTTAAAACTTGGGTTAGTTTTCTTTTTTTTAACAAGAAAAGAATACGAATTATATTAATTTTTAATTGCATAATTAAATTTAATAACACATTATACATTATAAATAATAAATTATTATTTCATATAAGTTATTTAAATAAATTGTGATTTAAGTTCAAATGACAAATTCAGTCTAATTATTCATTGAAAATATTTTCTTTTAACTTTTCATTTTCATAATATTAGCATTTTGATTCAAATATAGCCTTCTTTGAAGTTAATATTTAAAATCTAGGTTAATCAGATTTTAAATTGAGTTTGGGTTCAATTTGAATCAATTTAAATTAAAATAATATTATTTATGTTAATAATTGAAGAATTGATTGACTAAAACGATATCACTTTGTTTGAATCTAATCAAATTTCAAACAGTTTGATGACTGAAGAAAAAATTAGACTTGACATAAATTATTTATTAGCAACCCTACAATTTTATTCTCCTAGAACAAAAAGTTAAAACATTTCTTTAAAACACAATTTATGTCACATAGTTTTTGCTTGTGTTTTTATGTCTCGTTTATTTTTTGTCTGCTCTTGAACAAGCTCAAACAGCTATCTACTGCAATACTTCTTATGTGTTGCTTGCTGAAAAGGAAAGACATTCTCTTGAAGTATTCTCATAAGCTTTAAAATTTCACCGTTCACTATTAAAGCAAAGATCGAAGGTGAATTGGTTGAAATATGGTGATAAGAACTCATCAATTTCCATTAGGCAATCACTTCGAAGAAAGTTTCAAGCAAGATTATATCCATCAACCATATGAAGTCCAATCGAGACTCGCATCCTCAAATCATCCAAACATCTCAAAATTACTTCTCAAATCTATTAGGCTCTTACCCCATTTCCAAATCCTTTCATAAACTCATCAGTGAAATTTTCCAAAACCAAATCTCTCCTCATGAAGTCAGCAGTGTTTTTGCATCTGTTTCCATTCAAGTAATCAATCATGCTCTTAAGTCAATCCATCCTAAGAAAGCGCTAGGTCTTGATGGTTTCAATGCCAACTTTTTCTTCAAGACCTGGCACATTACAAATTCAATGGTGGTTGATGATGTAATGGAATTTTTCAACAACAAGCTTCTAAAGGATATCAGTTGCACTTTCATTACTCTTATCCCCAATAGAGTTAACCCCACTAGTTTTGGGGATTTTCAACCTAAAGCCTATTGTAACCATGTTTGCAAAGTTATCTCCAAGATACTCTCGCTTAGAACTTTTCAAACATTATACAAGGAAAAGAGGACAGGAAAATTATGTCATGAAAGTTTATTTTTAAAAATGTTTCGACATGCTTGATTGGTCTTTTTCACTAACACTCTACAAGCTTATGGTTTTCCTTTAAAATTCATCACTTGGATACATCAATGCATATGCACTATGGCTTCAAGATCCTCCTAAATGGGGAACCTTCCAAGACTATTAAAGATACAAGAGGCATTAGTATTGGGATCCTATTTCCCCTCAGGTATTCTCATTAGCAATGGAGGTGCTCGATAATCTCTTACTCAAAGTAGTAGAGAAAGACCCTAAATTCAAATTTCATGGCAGATGAAAAAGGTTTAAACTTATCAATTTGAGTTTTCCTGATGTACCTTTTTTTATTCTCAAAAGTAGATTGCAATTAAATAGCTTCACTCTCCATTGCTCTTAAGCTACTTAACAAGTTATCATATTTTTCCGTCAACTACAATAAGAGTGCTTTATTCACTTCCAAAAGTTCTAGCCTTGCCTCAATTCTAGCCTCAATCTTTAGTTTCAAAAGTTAGCAACTTCCTGTAACTTAACTTAGAGTTCCTATATCATTAGCCAATCCATCTCCTGGTGACTTCAAATGCATTCTCAACATAATTAGTAGTTGGAGTCATAGAGAACTCTCTATTACTAGTAGAGCTCAATTAATTAATTTTGTTCTCTCCTCCATGGTAGTTCATTAGGGATCCTATCTTATAATTACTAATTACATTCACAAGCAGATTGACAGAATTTTCAAGAACTTTCTGTGATTAGGATGCAACAAGAATACTAAAGCTGGCAAAATTAAAAGGGCATATGCATGTCCACCTCGCAGATAAGGAGGTTTTGGTCTCATCAGTTCCAAATTGTTGAATCAAATAAAGCTTACTAAGAAAGTGTGGGGATTGATCCAAGACATAGAATCCTTGTGGGTTAAATGGCAATGCCTTTTTTTTAAATGAAAGAATTGCATTAACTATAGGTGACGCTAATATACCGTTACAATGAGTTCAAGGCTAGTAGGTCGATCATTAAAGTTATTACAGATGAGGGAAAAATTGCAAAAAAAAAATACCAAACCAATAATGTCATTTACTTATAACTATCATCGAAGTTTCATTTCATTGCCTATTACATCAAAGAGAAATCCATTTGGTGCTTCAAATTTACGAAGAATGCTTTTGCTTTGATTAAATATATAGGTAAGGTTTGGGAGAAGATCATAATTCATTGCAATGATCAACTTGTTAATAGGGAAACCCTAAAGTTCTTGTTTGATCAATGGCTCAATGAAAATATACTTTACATCCTTCCTCGATTTCATGTGCTCAAAGGATTCGTTTATGCAGATGTTAATGTGGCTCAAGCCTCAACCATTTATCAACAACTCCAAAACAAAAGTCCTTCCATAAGTGTTTCCTCACTTCTTGTTAATCTCACTCTTTGTAGGCAAATTGATATGATTATGTGGAGGCTAACAAATTCTAGTCAATTATTCATTTCTTCAGTTAAAAGTATATAGAGGGCAAATTATCCCCAAAGACATTGGTTTCATGTAGTGTAGAACAAGAACTTTAATCATAGAATTGCTCACCTACTATGGTAAGCTTTCAATACTAAACTTGCCACCTGGATAGAATTGGTAGCTTCCTATGCATTCTTAGCTGGCGTTCCTTGTGTAAAAACAATGTTGAATCTCACAATCACCTCTTCTTTTCCTGCATCTATTCGAATAAAATTTGGAAATTCATCATGAAGAAATGTGGAGTTCACAACCCTCCTGTAATCTTGTTTGATATCGTGGAATGGAATATTCAACTTAAACTACCCCAAGAAGGCATTGTATGGCTAATATTCATTGCTCTAGCTTATCTTGTATCGAACATCTGGAACTAGAATAGCAACAGAATCTTCAAGTCCATTACTAATACACCACAACAACAATCAATAATAGTTCAAGATTAGATCAGGATGTAGATATTCCTCTATAAGCACAAGCATATAATTAGTTGCAAAACGACTTCACAGTGGAATTTATATGTTGGATGCATTTTTATCATTAGAATTAATAGCATTTTTCTTTAATTTCTGGATAAATTATTGGGTCTTATACATATTTTTCCTACTAAATTACTTAGTTTATCTTATTATGCATTTATAATAAGTCCTGTTTAATTTGTAGGAAATACATTTGTTTTTAATTGAAAAAGACCACAACAATAATTAAATGAAGGAGGCTAGACGTTGTAGCATGCGTGGAGATGATTGAAGCAGCAAAATGAAAACAGCCAAAACACACACGTTACAACCACGGGAAATAAATGAGCAAGCAAAAAGATCAAGAAAATCAGCTAAACTTAGGTGGACGTGGACCAATCAAATGGAAGCAAGCAGAATGAATTAAGAGGAGTTGATGTGAGTGACCCTTAATTGTCACATCACACTACACAGCAAAGAGCAAGATGGCATGTTGGGCCCCGTTTCCGAAGCCCAACTATCGGACCGTAGTCGAAAACATAAGCGAATATCCAAGTTCCTTAACCTGGAACCAAAAAGAGAAATCTTTAACTTGCTGAGCACCAAGCACCTTCCGGTAAGCTTAAACCTTTGCCGATTCCATAATGGAAATGGGAAAAGATTACGATGGATTTCTTGATAGGATTGCCAAGAACTAGTAGGAAGCATGATGCAATATGGGTGATTGTGGATAGGCTAACCAAGTCCGCTCATTTCTTGCCAATTAGACAGACGGATTCGTTGAATGTATTGGCTAAGAAATATATGGATGAGATCATTAAAAGGATTGGGCCTTTAGCTTACAAGTTAGCTTTGCTATCGGAATTGTCTAAGATTCACAATGTCTTCCATGTGTCAATGTTGAGGAAGTATCGATCCGACCCTTCACATATAGTGCAACCTTCAGAAGTCCAGTTAAGGGAAGATTTGACTTATAAAGAGCAACCAGTGGAAATTTTGGATTCGAAGGAAAAGGTTTTGAGAAATAAAACGGTGAAGCTAGTCAAAGTCTTATGGAGAAACCATTCGATAGAGGAGGCAACATGGGAGCCTTTGGATGCGATGAACGAGAAGTATCCGCGTCTCTTCGATGGTTCAGGTAAGAATTTCGAGGACGAAATTCTTTTAGGGGAGGAGAGTTGTCGGACCCTGATTTGCTTTAAATTTTAATAATTATTTGTTTAATGATTTATTCATGCTTGATTATGTGTTTAATTATTTATTATTTTGAGAATTGGGTTTTAAGTGTAGTAGGCTTGAATGAAGATTTAAATT
>JAOTIZ010000180.1:122705-133151 GCA_027123425.1 Erythroxylum panamense
GCCTACCAATCTCGTGTGGCGGACTCGGATATCACCCACGATATCGGGTTCGGGTCCTGCGGGGTTGGGGTGCTACAACGAAGGTAATAGGTGTGCTGACTAACTTACCAACTTTACTATAAAGTTTGGGTTAAGGGTTACCACTTTTGTAAATGCACCTTCAGGGTGTCTCTCGATCCTCCTCGAGGATATAGCTGGGATTAGCCTCCCTAGATTAGTCGTGTAATTTATAGTGGTTTTCTCCTTTTGTAAAAAGAACTACACAATTGTTGCTCCTTTTCTTTTTGCTCCAACCAATCACCTTAGTATCCACTAGTAACTCATCCATGGATGTGTCACTAATCACTACCAACAGTCATAGGTAATGAGAAGGAACGTCGACTACACCAACCATTAATAATGGTATTTTAGGTTGTTGGTAAAGATGGATGTTCGTTTACACCAAAATAAATTTAGTGGTTTAAACATAAATGGTTAATTTTGGAATTTGATGGAAAATTTTCTGAACATCCACTTCAAACCAACAAACCTTGATAGGAGAGAGATGTTGTTTTGTTTTCTTAAATAAAACACCTCAAATAAAAAACATGTTTATTAAAAAAACACTTTTATGCGCATGTCAGAAACATGCTTTTAAGAGGGAATAAGATTCTCTGTTCTTGTAAGCCAGTTATTACTCTGTTCCATTAAATCTTATCCACACATTTATGTAGGACTCATACAAATGTGTGGATAAAATTAAATAGCACAGGCTTAGAACACCGTAATCGGCATAAAGAATCTCATGTGCTTTTAAGATGGCCACATTGGCAAGTAGAAGTGTTTCCACAAATTTCTTTCTTTCTTTGTATCATTAAACTATATCCAAGAATAACATAGTGCTTGTTTTGTTGTAAAACAAAATAATAAATCAAGTCTTATTAAATTTATTTTTGGATTTTATCCATCAAGCATATATTAAGAGATATTAAGTCAATTTGTTTTGTGAAACCAAATATTCAAGACATAAATCTCAAAATAAATGTTTGAATATAAATTCAAGACTTAAAATTATATTAAGATGATATTAAAATTCATATCTTATTAAGATTTTCATACGATCATGATTATCATTTTGGTTTCAAATTAATGAATAAAAATTATTTTCAAATCAACATAGAACTTAACCTATAGGATAAGAGACTTGCATAATTATAAAAAAAAATATCTGTGTATAAAAAATAAAAAATATATTTGTGTATAACATGATACGATGGAAATATACTTGTATTAGTACCCAAGAACAAAAACAAATTTTTACTTTAACCTATAGGATAAGAGACTTGCATAATTATAAAATTTGTAGAACTCATTCTACAATTGTTTTTACTAATTTCAAAATTTTATTATCTTACATACTTTTTGGTAAATCATATTATATATTTTTAATAGTCGTCACATTTACAGTTACAATATTTTATGTCATTAACTTATTATGTATGCTTATTCGTTAAATAAGATCGAAGATTAATGATTATTTATACATAAGAAATGATTCATAAATTGATGTCTTAAAGACTTTTTCATGAACTACTCTTTTTTCCTTTCCAACATTAAGAAAAGACAAATGATGCTAATACACCATGTTTATCATACCTGATTAGCCAATTAAGAGCCAAAAAAAAAGGATAAAACGAAATAACGATAGTTTAAAATGAATAAAGAGGCATTGTGAAGTTAGTTTTCATATCAAAACAAAAGAATACAAAAGAAGCGAATTTGACCATGATAATGGCTCCAATCGTAAGGCAATCCCTAGTCGTTGATTTACGACAATGTTTAACATACATGTGGTAGATAGATAGATGGACCAAGTTAACATGACATGTAATACAAAAAGGACCTTTCAATAAATTATGATTCGATGCTTGACGTTAACATGTTTATTGTCCAATGCTTGTTTTTAAATAATCAACACAAATACATCAATGGATTAAGCTATTAATTAATTAAACGAAAGAGATAAAGGGTCACTTTCGATGTGAGTTTCCATGAAAGTTCCTTCAATCAATGCTCTTGTGCTGTTACTTTTCCCTTCCTGCGTTGTCTTTGCCAACATCACTTTAGAATTTTTACCTAAAGCAAAACTAACAACTAGTGTTACATGTCCACAATTAAAACTTGGAAATTAAAATAAATGAAAATTATAGAGAGTTATTGATAATTGTTAATAATTAAGAGAATCATATTATTTAATATGTGAAATTATATGTCTAACGAGTTTTTAACCCTTATTAATATTAATATTTAGAAATCCATTAATTTTTTAACGAGTTTATATTCTTTTTCTTTAATTGAAAGAAATCCATTAAAGCTTAAAAATGAGCATCAAATGTAACAATGTAGAAGGACAAGGTTCATGCTACAACACGGCCTCTCTAGACTCCTGCTACTTTAAAGCCAACACAAGCAAAGTATAAGCAATAATTTAATTCATTCCAAGCTTCATCTTCTTCTCATTGAGTCACTCCTTCGCTAAGTCTTGTGTGCCTACAAGATTTTCCTAATCCAACGGTAAACCTTGTATGCTAGCACGTATCTGTCTCTTTTGTAGTTTTTGAATAGCCTATTATTCCTTTATCTCCAAATGGAATAGATTGAACAAGTAATGCAAAGGCCAATACTTAGATGGTCTCTTCTCATCCCTCTATAAAGCTTGTTTGGCAAACTGAGAAATAAGAGTCTATTGTTTTAAGAATCACCTCATTCGGAGATCGGATGACGAAGTTATGGCCAAAAGAATCCAACATATTAATGCCCTTAATCAATTTGTACCTCTCTTGGCGCAATTGTCATAACTTTTTCCATGAATGTTGGATTGAGTTCGTTCTTAGACAATTTGAAAGAAAACTTCTAGATCTACAACTTTGATGTAGGATACAGCAAACACCCATCATTTGTTGCATCCTGGCCTAAACCACTTTAGTGTTGTCACATTGAAAAAACTTATGGTTGATAGTTTCAGGCCTAAGATTACATAGCATACATACCTGATCATTTAGACCAATCTACCCATCTTTGTTCTAGCCAAGTAACAAATGAGCATTGAGGCATCAAAGCACACTTTCAGACTATGTTAAACCAATGAATCCTAGGTTGCTGTGGCCTGACAACTTTAAGACAAGATTGATTAGTGAACTCTTTACCACTGTTAGGTGTCTAGTGTTTTCTATCATCTCTTGTAGGATTAGGAGAGTAATCAGGAAGGTAAATTTGAATTCTGTCACTGCCTGTTAAGTAAATGGACTAAGTATCTTACTGAATAACTTCCATAAATGGAGATTAAATAGAAATTCTGGTTATTAGAGGTAATAAATCCTCCCTAAGGATTTGTGGGCTTTGCATTGCTCAATTATCAAACCAAAATTAAGATTTACTTCCATTCCCTATACGTGTTTTAATTAAAGGATAGACAATTTTCCTTTTTCTCAACATTTGAATGAAGTATCAAGAGTGCTCTTTCCTTCCCTCAATCTTCCATAAGTAAGAGTTTATATTTTTATAAGAGTTTGAATGCCATAGAATGAAATTATGAAGACGTAATGAGAGAATAGTAAAACTCAGATATCTATACACAGGCACCACTGAGCCCCTCAAAATTTAAAAAAATTAAATATTTTTTTATTTTTAATATATATATATATATACACACACACACAAGAACGAAGTTATTTAGGGGTTAGTAGTACATTGGACCCCCCAAAATTAAAAAAAATAAATATTTGGACCCTCCTATCTTAAATTTTTGGCTCCATCACTGTCTATACATCTATATTTTTATTTAAATTTGAAAACAAATAAAAAAATTATGTTTGGCTACTGATTCCTAATCTTGAAGTATAAGCATTTTATATACATTAAAATATGCTTTTATTTTCTATGCTTAGTAGAATCTGATTCCTAATAGATGAGGATTGGTCAAACTCAACTCACAGAAAGTGATTTAACTTAATGAATTTCTTCACTTGTTTTTTTTAAAGTAGAATTAAGGAAATAAAGTGACACAAAATGTTACATGGAAACTTTTTGCAGCTCGGTTAAGAGTAAGATCACAAACTCAGAGGCTTCAATAAAATCAAAAAAAGCAAAGTACATATAGAGACATAATCTACCCCGAGCCTAACTTACTCTTAAACCATGTAAAAACAAGTCCCACAAACTTCCTAAAAGCTACTACGTTGTAAGCAAAAAGTTTAATACAAGTTACATCAATCGTGCTTCTTAATAAATATAAAAGGTGCAATTAATTCTATGAATACACAAGTCTACGCAAAACTTTAATGTTGTAAGAAACTTGATAGGAAACATGTTGTGAAATAGGGTAGTACTAAGGAACGCATGAGAGCTCTTCTTTTCTTAAACCTTAGTTATCCAATCAACCGTAACACGTCAAAGTTAAACTAAAGATCAGGGGTTGAAGAATTCTAACAGAGAAGAACCCAGAAGAAAACTCAATTTCTTCATGTCTGAAAACTCTCGCGAACGCCTCCCAACCACCAATCCTCGCCCAAACAAGCACACCAAGCCTCTCGACCCCCCTCCTAGTCTGACTCCCCAGCGCCCCACCTCCCAACTGGGTCCTCCAGGGAATGCCTGTCTTGCAGTGAAACCAGCATCATGGAAAGACAAATTGCTCAATCGGGAAAGGCCGAAAGAAGCCGCGTATGAGGTCCAAGAGAGAGCCCCAGTCAATCTCCTTGACACAGGGGTGGTTACACGAGACTACAAAGATGGCAACACGAACTTCCCTATCTTCTTCGTTGATCCGGCTTACATGAAGACCCTGGAGGCCCCGTGGCGACAATCTGTCGTCGTCAAGCTGTTGGGTCGATCCATCTCCTACAGAGTCCTATATACCAAAATTAAGCAGTTGTGGAAGCCCGTTGGTGGGTTTGACGTCTTGGATATTGGCCACGACTACTTCATTGTTAAGTTTGACCATGGAGATGATTTCACTTTCGCGTTGGAGAGGGGGCCATGGGTGATTTTTGATCACTATTTGACGGTTCGCCCATGGACGTCGGGATTCTCTGCTCAGCAAGCTGTGGCTAATTCTACTCTCGTTTGGGCACGTCTACCTGAGGTCTCTGTTCAGTATTATGATGAAGACCTGTTGCTCACGCTCGCCACTGGTCTTGGCCGACGGGTCAAGGTTGACAAGAACACCACCCTGGCCATCCAAGGTCGCTTAGCCCGGATCTGTGTCGAGATTGATCTCGATAAACTGTTAGTGGGTCAACTGGTTATTGATGGCGTTACCCACTTTATGGAATATGAGGGTCTCCACACCATCTGTTTCAAATGTGGGAAATTTGGCCATCAGGACAGTACCTGCTCTCTCTTCCCCGCTGCGCCTACCGCCCTGGCCCACGGGGCTCTCGCAGAACTGGCCGATAGGGAGGCACCGATGACAGACGCTGCATGCACACCCATCGCTCCACCAGTTGACAGCGACAGCAACGGGGCCCAATTGGGGATAGGCACATGGATGGTGGTTGAAAAACGCCCCAAGCACTCCTCGTGTCCCAAACAGTCTGATGTCCCATCCCCAAATCAACGTCAGCCGCCTAACCGTTACTCGGCCTTACTTGATGCTCCGCCTGGGGATGTGGCGCTACCCTCCTCAGTTGCCTTGGGTCGAGGGAAGGAGAAACCAGCACACTTTATATTCGAAGTGGGCAGTAGTAGCGCCGTCCACAGGCCCAGTAAACGTTCTCGCAGGCATGAGCGGCAGACTAGGCCTATCAGCCCACTTGATCCGGCCCAGTACTCTGCGCAACAACAGCCGCGTGCGGACCCTCCGAGGGGTTCGCCTCCCATTCCTAGCAATGGTGTTCCTGCACCGCCCCTTAGCCAACCCGAAGCTAACCTCTGTCGTCCTCTCCCCTCGCCCTCTCCTTCTGACCCTCCGTTGGTCCTCCACATTGCCTCTCAATTCCGGCATGCCTTCCAAGCCACCCCACCTCCCCCTCACTCCTTTGCTCAGCTCCATGTTAGGTCGACCGAGCAACGTATTCAAGTCCTTCAGGGCCATGATCCCCCTGACTCGGATTGTGACGTGCCCACTGCTCCTGGCCCTGATGATCCCGCTTCACGGGATATAGCTGACCCTATTGCAACCCACCCTCCTTCCTCTGTGGAAGGGGTGGACGTGGACATGATCCCCAGTAGTATGGCCTGAGTGTGTTCCCTGCCCCTTCCCTGATTTATCTTTTATGTTTAATAGCCTTAATATCTTATCATGGAATTGCCGAAGAGCGGCCCATATGGACTTTACAGCTTGTACGAAAGAACTTCTTCGCAATCAGCAGGTGGATGTTCTGATTTTGGTGGAGCCTCATGCCTCTGGACCGCGCGCTGATAGGATATCCCTCTCCCTAGGCTTTGAAAACATTGCCCGTGTGGAGGCCTCTGGCTTCTCTGGCGGTATATGGTGCTTATGGAACGCTTCCACCCTACAACTCGAGATCTTAGTTTCCTATAAACAATTCAATCATTGCTTAGTTCGGGATATGTTTCATCAAGTTTGGTTTCTGACAGCGGTTTATGCTAGTCCCCATCTGTCGGAACGTGAGTGCTTCTGGCGGGAGATCTCCCGCTTAAGTTCCATTACTGATCTTCCATGGCTACTGATTGGCGACTTTAATGATTACTCTAACCCCACTGAGAAACACGGTGGCACTTTCTCCATGTCTAGGGCTCGCCGTTTCCAGCGAAATGTGGATGTGTGCTCCCTCTTGGATCTTGGCTACAAAGGTTCTCCTTTCACCAACCGCCGGAAATGTCATGGGATTATCTCCACTTTTGTTCGTCTTGACCGGGCCTTCTGCAATGCTGCCTAGCGGTTGATGTTCCCCGAAGCCTCAGTTCATCATTTACTACGTACGCATTCTGACCACAATCCTATTATTTTAAAATCTTTCGGTTTCCTCCCTTCTGTGTCCTCTCGCCCTTTCAGGTTCCAAGATGCTTGGACCACCCATCCGGGCTTTCTCCCGATCTTGTAGGCGGCTTGGCACTGGCCTCACTCCTGCCTATCTGCAGCCCTAGCCAGCGTCACCGAAGCAGCTTTGTTGTTTAATAAGGAGACGTTCGGCAATATCTTCCAACGGAAGTGTAGGACGCTTGCTCGTCTGTTAGGCGTTCAACGACACCTCGCTTCTAATCAGTGTGCTTCCCTCTTGTCCTTGGAACACGATCTCATTACTGACTACAATGCCATTCTCCGGCAAGAGGAGCTCCTCTGGTACCAGAAATCACTTGTTCAATGGCTGCAATTTGGTGACCAGAACACACGTTTCTTCCATGCGATGACGATCTCTAGGAGGAAACAGAATCGGATCGAGCGGCTGCGCGCCCAGGATGGATCTTGGCTCATTGACCCGCCAGCTATCCAATGTGAGGTAGTTAGGTTTTTTCAAGATCTTTTCTGCACGACTGTGGATATTTCCACGTCTTTCCCCCTACCTTCGACCCACATCTCCATCTCCGAGGCTGATGCTCTCTCCCTCACGACGCTTATTACCAGAGTAGAGGTCGCCAATGCCCTTAACTCTATGCAGTCTTACAAAGCCCCTGGGCCTGATGGCTTCCAACTGGTGTTTTATAAGAAATATTGGCATTTAGTTGGGGAGCGAGTCTTCCACATGGTCCTGGATGCCTTCACCTCTGGCCACTGCCCTCCTGATCTAAACGACACGTTGCTCGTTCTCATCCCCAAAGAGGGCCAGCCAACTTCTCTGAACCAGCTCCGTCTAATCAGCCTGTGTAACGTTAGTTATAAGATACTCTCCAAGGTCCTGGTTCAACGTCTTCGTCCTATCCTTCGGGACCTTATTCTCCCTATGCAGGGTGCTTTTCTCCCAGGGCGGACAACCTCGGATCACATTATCCTGGATAAGGAAGTGCTTCATACAATCTGAAAATCCAAGCACCGGGATGGCTATTTGGCCATGAAAATCGACCTCGCTAAGGCCTATGATCGTCTCGATTGGCGCTTCCTACGCCAAACACTCTCAGATTTTGGCCTTCCTCCGTGAATCACCTCCCTCATTATGTCTTGTGTGTCTACCTCGCGTCTCTCTATCTTATGGAATGGCTCCCGCCTCCCGGCTTTTGCATCGCGTCGTGGCCTTCGCCAAGGAGATCCGCTCTCCCCATACTTGTTTATCCTGTGCATGGAGAAGCTGTCTCTACTTATCTCTCATCAAGTGCAAACCCAGCGGTGGAAACCCATCAAAGTCTCAGGTAATGGGCCTCCTATTTCTCACTTATTATTTGTTGATGATGTGCTTCTTTTTTCTCAGGCTTCGCTTACTGGTTGTCGGGTGGTCCTGGACAGTTCTGCGCTTGCTCTAGAATGCAAATCAATGCGCAGAAATCCACAACCTACATCTCTTCCCACGTTGATAGGTGGCACAAGGCACGCTTGCGCCTCCGGTTTAATCTCCACTTTACTGCGACTTTGGGCCCCTACCTTGGAGTCCCTATCACTGGCCCTCCTACGAAAGGGGACTTCACTGTTGTTGTCGCTAAGGTTCACAACCGCTTACAAGGGTGGAAAGCTAAACTCCTAAACAAAGCTGGCCGTTTGACTCTGGCGAAATCCACTCGCACCACCATCCCCTTATACACCATGCAAACATGTTGGTTCCCTACCGGAGTCTGCGACATACTTGATCACTACTAGGAGTCGGTTTGTAGCCATAAAGCTAGGGGTGGCTTAGGACTCCGGATGGCTAGGGACAACAACATCGCCATGCTTGGAAAACTCCTCTGGGACCTTTCTCAAGACACTGGGAAACTTTGGACTACAGTGTTGAAACGGAAGTACGTACGGGTTGCTCCTCTCCTCACATATACGGCTTCCTCTTCTACCTCTCTAGCATGGAAAGCAATCTGCAACACTATCCCCTACTTGCGAGATGGCTTTTGTTGGCGAGTTGGCGGAGGAAATGACATCTCCCTTTGGCATGATCGATGGGTTGGGGACTATCCTTTACGTCGTCGGATGGCTCAACTAGACCACCGAGACGCCCACCTAAGGGTGAGCGACCTTCTCAATGCCCAGCGTAGGTGGGACTTTTCTTCCCTTCACACGCTCTTGGGGCTCGACGTGCGTAATGCTATCATTGCAGTTCCCATCTCTCGCACAGGCACGTCTCCGGATTCCTTAATCTGGGGGGAGACGTCCGCTGGGCAATACACGGTGAAATCCGGGTACAAGTTTGTTACTAGTTTGCCTGCTCCCCCTGCTCCCAACTTGCAGTGGGCACGGATTTGGAACCTACATCTCCCCCAGAAGTTCCGCTTCTTTCTTTGGCAGATACGATGGCACCGCTTGCCTACAAATGAGCCGCGATACAATCGGGGAATGGCTTCTTCTCCCCGCTGTCACCGGTGCGGTACCGGTTGGGAATCCCATCTCCATGCACTGCGGGATTGCATTTGGGCCAAGAAGACATGGGACTCCTTTTTTGGCCAGGCTGAGGACTCTTTCTTCACCCTCATTCTTGATGACTGGATCTCCTCTTATGCTCTAGACTCCTCCCGCCCCTTCCACCTTGTGATGAAATTTGTCGTTGTGGCCTAGATTATTTGGTGGGCTCGGAACAAAGCGGCCTTCCAGCATGAGGTCATCTCTTCCACTAGCCAAGTTCGGTGGTACTTGAGACTTTTTGATGAGTGCCAACACGCGTTTTCCTCTGTTGCGCCTCTAGTTCCCAGGCCGAGCATATGGGTAGCATGGAAGGCTCCGCCCCTCGGGTGTATCAAAATCAATGTGGACAAAAGCTCGGCAGGAAACCCAGGTGCTGCAGGCTTTGGTGGATTACTCCGGGATAGTACCGGTGTTTGGATAGTCGGGTTCTCAGGTTTTCTTGGCCATGCCACTAGTTTGCTTGCTGAACTCACCGCGATTCATTATGGCCTGGTCCTGGCTTGGTTGCGTGGCTTTCGACACGTTTTTGTTGAATCAGATTCTAGCGATAAAATTAATCTGGTTCTGGGCTCTTGTGAGTGATCGCATCCCTATTTGCACGTCATTGGGGATATCAGGAGTTTGTTATCGCATGCTTGGGACGCTTCTCTTGTTCATACCCTTCGAGAGGGTAATTAGTGCGCTGATCTCTTAGCCCGACAGGGTGCCTCTCTCCCCCACCGCTGGTCCATTTGGGCAACCCCTACTCCAGGACTGCGTCAAACGCTGGCACTTGATGCCCCCTCATCGTAGGTCAGCTGGTTGATCCACTTGATCCCCAAGAACGGATGACCTGTAACAACGAGAATCTGATCAATTTCTGCTTTTCTCACTGAAATTCAAGCCTAAAACACTCTATGCCCAAAAGATGCCAAACCATGCTCTGATACCACTAAATGTAGCGCCCCCTCACCGTAGGGTATGAATCG
>JAOTIZ010000180.1:183503-196239 GCA_027123425.1 Erythroxylum panamense
TTGGGTGAAAAATAGACTTTGGTTTTCTGGGAGTTAATGCGTTGCCCCGAAGCTTCGCAGAATAGAGACAAACAGTCCAGGATGGTACGCATCTGCCCCTCAGAAGCTTCGGAGAATAACAGTAGATCATCAGCAAAACAAAGGTGGGAAACCAAGGGACCTGCGCGGCCAAATCGAAAAGGCCTCCAGTGGCCAGTGCAGACCCGAGCTTCAATTAGGTGAGACAGTCGCTCAAGACATAGGACAAATAAATAGGGTGACAGAGGATCACCCTGTCGAATCCCCCGGCTAGGTTGGAAAACTGGAGAGGGCCTACCATTCCAAAGTACCTGCAGTTGAGCCGTGGTAACACAGTGCATAATTAAATTCACCATCGGAGTCGGGACACCAGCAGCAAAAAGAGAGGCTTGAATAAAGCTCCAACTCAGTCGATCATAAGCCTTTTCCAGATCGACTTTAATAGCCATAAAACCCTTTTTTCCCCGCAGTCGACGAAAGGAGTGTAGAACCTCCTGTGCCACAACAACGTTGTCGGAAATCTGCCGCCCAGGTACGAAACTGCTCTGATATGGACCAATGAGAGTGGGAAGTGCAGTTTGGAGGCGCTGGACAATGATCTTCGAGACGAGCTTATAAGTCACATTACATAAACCAATTGGCCGAAAGTGGGTGACCTGTTCAGGATGCTCTATTTTCGGGATTAAGGTAATAAAAGTGGCATTGATCCCGTGGATGCGGGAAGGGTCAGCAAACACCTCGCGCACCATCGTGAGAACACTAGGTTGCACCAAGCTCCATTGGGATTGAAAAAAGTGGGCGTGAAAGCCATCCGGCCCAGGTGCTTTATGCGCACCCATTTGAAAGAGGGCACTAGTAATTTCTTGGTCCGTCACTGGCAGGGTCATAGTATCCCAAACACTAGACAAAACTGAGGGATACCCACCCCGCAAGATGAAAGGAGGACGATCCACTACCTCCTCCAAGTATAAATCTTGAAAATGTTGCAGGATTCGAGCCCGTATCTCAAGAGGCGCATAGATCCACTGTCCATTGTCATCCCGTAATGCTTCAATACGATTCCGCCGACGTCGGACTGTAGTAGACGCATGAAAGTATCGGGTATTCTGATCACCCATGCATAACCAGTCCATCCGGGATTTTTGGAACCAATGCAGCGTTTCCTGTCGAGAAATGGTCCGATATTCCGCCTGCAACTCCCCTTCCAGGGTGAGTAGAAATCTGTTTGGCCGTACCATAAGTGCGCGCTGGACTCCACCAAGCCTATCGAGTACTCGTTTTTTCCGTATAAAAATGTTGCCAAAGACCACTCTGTTCCATTCCTGCAGTTTAGCTTGCCAACGGCATAGCATGCGCGGAAGGGCTTCCGAAATATCCCAACAATCTAAAAGAAGGCGGGGGTATGCTGGATGTGTAGTCCAGGCCAGTTCGAATCGAAATGGCTTCTCGCCAGCAGTCGTGATGTGAGAAGAGGCAGTACAGACAAGTAAAGGATGATGATCCGAACGAATGCGAGGAAGATGTCGGATAGTAGTGGAAGGGAAGCCAGTGCACCAGGCAAGGTTGCCGAAAGCTCGGTCCAGGCGTTCGAAAACTCTACCATAAGTGCCGTGATCCTGGCCTCGCCACGTAAATTTTGGACCAGTAAAGCCAAGGTCCACCAAGTTACAAGCATTAACCCACTGCTGAAACCGGGCACAACGGCGGAAGTCAAAAGGCGCTCCTCCCAGTTTCTCTTCCGGGCCCAGCATTTCATTGAAGTCTCCAGTAAGTAGCCAAGGGTGGTGCATAGACGCAGCCAGGGACGCCAGTACCTGAAACAACGCCGCCTTGACAGCAGGCGCAGGACTGACATAGACAAAAGTACAAAACCATAGACTACCAGTAGGTTGAGCAATTTTCAGATGGATAAAGCCGCGACCACTAGTCACCACGGTAACCGTATCAGGAGTATCCTTCCATAGCAACCACAGTCCACCGGAAAAGCCTTGGGCATCAACTCGAAAGACATTGGTGAAGCCCAGCTGCCGAGTGACCCGGGTGGCCTGAGCCCCACTAATCTTGGGTTCGGCGATGACCACCACATCAACTTGATGTAGCCGAACTAAATCCTTCAACACCGCTCGGAACTCCAGGTTGGCAGCTCCACGACAATTCCAATATAGAAACTTGATCATGGGGAGAGTGGAGAGAAGCCACGCTAATCAGCGTGAGGCGCACCTGGCCCATCGGCCATCTGAATATCAACACCCTGAGGAGGCCGAACCACCTCCAATCCCAAAGGAGATTCAGGGACAACGCAACTCTCCGACTCACCAACACGGTGGGAAATAGAGGCATCTCTTCCTTCCACCGCCATCAGATCAGGAGGTTCAGGAGGAGAACTAGGAGGCACGGGCTCTAACACGGGTTCGAAACTTTGTGGATCTGCTGATAAAGAAGGGTCATGAGGAGGCGGGTGAGCTGAGGACGAGGGCTGGGCAAGTGAGGCCGAGGGGTGAAGGAAACAGCCAGTCTGCATGGGCTGCATGCAAGGACGAGGAGACATGCACGTGTCTGTGGGATACGCAGGACAAGGTGCACTGGCGAGAGATTTAAAAGATAATTGAGGCTGAGGGCCTGGGGCCTGCACCGTGGTCACAGGAGGGGGCTCACTTGCAAGACCAGATGGGCCTAAAAGTGGATTGGGGCTAGGGGGAACAGGGAGACTTTTGCTGCCCTTGTTGGAGCGCACCAGTCTGGGAGAGTGATGAGATTTCCCCGCAGACGCGCGAGATGCACTGACACCAGCCACCGTGCCGTTGGCGAGAGCAGGACAGTTGTCCTCCAACATGGTAAAGCGAGAACCCTGGAAGGTCATGCCTCTGTCCTGTGGACCATGCGGAGTAGCAGTAGCCGTCACAACCGCCCTACCATCAGCGTCTGTCCCACCTCGAGCTGTGGACTGTCCACGTGGGGTAGCAGTACGGGTGCGGCCTCGTGGCGCCCGCTGAACCAGCATCCAGGCACCGTAATTTTCCTCCAGCTCAGGACGTGGAGGAGGGTGCTGTGGTGAGGGGGGCACCACTGGTACCAGGGGCGGAGCCTCACCAGTTTCTGGCGCCACCACAGATGAGGGCTGTAGGGGGCAGTTGTCGCGACGATGGCCATACGTACCGCAGCCAAAACACACCAAATGGAGACCTTCATACTCCACCTTCCAGATGCGACGGCGCAAACGAAATTTCGCAATCAATGGTTTACTTAAATCAACCTCGACACTGATTCGCGCAAATTTGGCCCGAGAACTGGCTTCAGTGCTCTCATCAACCCTCATAGTCCTGCCCAGCTTATTCCCTATCCTGGTAAGAATAAGCTTGTCATAGTATTCAACGGGGAGGTGGGGGATACGAACCCACACTGTGGCTTTATCAACGGACACAGCAAAGGGATCAAAGTTAGGACGCCAGTGCATCACGGTAAGGATGTGGTCCGCCACCATCCAGGGGCCCCCTTCCAAAACCTTACGGTAGTCCTCCAAACAATGGAATTTGGTCAAGTAATAGTCATTGCCCATGTCTGCGAGCACCACATCACATTGTAAATTCCATTGTCTCTTCAAGGACGCAACAAGGAAGCGATAGCCAATACGCCGTCCTAGGACTTTCAGAATCAGCGAATGTGCCCAAACACGTCGAATCCGCTGTTTATCAGTGGGAGTTAGATGAATGGTGGGACATTCGGGATCATCCTGTTCATCTTCGTCAGAGTCTTCCTCAGACACTGCCTCCGGTAACTCCTCCCCAGGAAACGGCACAGAAGGCACCGATCCTTGGAGAGTATCTTTATAGGAGCTTTTACGACCGGCCTCATCACGGGCCTCCAGTTCAAAATCCTCCCTATCTGCTCCTGAGGCACCCACCGCAGCACGCTTAACTTTTTTACTACTCCGAAGGAGATTATCGGTCTCCTCAGTAGAATCATCTCCAGTCTGGGAAGCCACACTGCCCGCCACTGCCTTCGAACCATCGTCAGTCATGTTAGAACTCGTGGACTTTGGTCCTCTTTTTTAAGAAGAAAAAGAGTAACGGAAATTTAATTTTTTAAAAAATATATATGAACGGCTATTTGTAGATGTGTATGTTTCAGGCTTTCAGCTCTCTTCAACAAGAGACGAGCTTCTTTGGGATCAACTTTACATAATACTATGCATAAGTAGCTTGTAAGTGACATTGTTCAAGATGAGAATTTTGGATGATTTCTTTTATTTTTGGGCGGTTTATAAAGAGAAGAGTACAGATACTATGAGTCTAAAGAATGATATCTATAATATATACTATACGGATTAAGCAAAGAAAGAGAAGGCTCACAAATATGATTTTTTATAAGAACATGAGTAATTTCTTTAAGGTTTTCTATTCTATTAGACAAAATACGTTTAACACTGGAAGGTAGATCAACAACTGAAAGAGTAGAAGAAAGATGAACAGGGTCATTATTCATCGGTTCACTCATATTTTTCAATCTCCTTACTCACTCCTATCAAGATAACATAGACTACCTTCACTCATGTTTTTCAGTCTCCTTACTCACTCTTATCAAGATAACATAGACTACCCATCCTATACGATGGCTATGGTTCTTATGGCAATAAAGTTTCTAGTTCTAATACTACTTTGGGACCTCAAGGGGCACACAAGGAAGAAGACATCAAAATCCTAAGGTACGTAACATACCAAACAAACCTCTTCAAAAACCAACGACCAACAAGGATCAACAGGAGTTTAGGTTTCAGCCATGCTGACTGAGTACACTAGCCCTTTCTCTCTACGAGCACCAAACTTAATGCTTGCCTCTTAGAAACCCTAAACTGACCAATCTGTCCCTGTTAAACTATGACCTTAACTAGGATCTATTCTACAATCCCAGACTATCTAAGGCGTCCTGATACACAGGATCCTCACAAGGAGACAAGTGTAGAGCATTCTTGTCTTCTATGTATGACTATATTATTCAAGACTTAAGCTTTTAGGAGAGAATGAGATTAGAGAGAAACTATGAAAGCAAACATACTCAAACTTTTATTCATCTTAAGCTTAATTGATTTCAACCTTTGAGTACAATGATAGATGAACCCTGCTTTTATAGAAGAAGTAAGGGAATACAAACAAACTACTTTAGATAGGGAATATATTCCTTAGGAACAGTCATGACAACTTTAGAAAAGAAGATGCCCTAAGTATAATCATTATAGACCTTAAAAAAAGCAACATTTAAAAAGCAAACAATAAAAATATTTCTAAAAGATAAGAAAGAATCTTGGAAAGAGGGTGTGGACCTAAAGATTCTCTTATCAACACACCAAAAGACACACAACTATAATAGACTATAATGATGTCTAAAAAGGACAGTCACACATTGGGAAGCGAAATCAAGCTCATCATTTATCACGAATTGGTTCGTGGCACGATTGAAGATTGGATGGAGAGTTTGAATCACTTGCACTGTCAATGTCAGAATGAGCTTTGTAAGTCTTTTGTCTTTTGCTAGGACTAGCATCATCTGTGTAGAGTCTTTGTAGGAATTGATTAAGCTCTTCTTCATTGGGGATGTAAAGTCATCATTAGGGTTTTGAGCATCCTGGAAGAGAGAGGTTGGAGGTTGTGAAGGTCCTGCAGTCTCTGAGGCATCTTGGACTTATGTTGTTTCATCAGTTTCATAATGCATTGGGTTGGTTGGGCTTGGTATGACAACTTCTAGTGCTTTAAGTTCACCGGGAATAAATCTCCTAGGTAAGGTCCAAGAGAAGTAGAAATGACAGGTGCAAGTCGAGGAAAATGATTAATCTCCTTAAGAAAATTCCTAAGAGATTTAGGAACATTGTCCTTATACCTTGGCTAATAAAGTGAAGTATGAAGAAAACAGACACGGTTATCAGAATAAATTGTACTAGTTCTTACTGTGAGATATGGACGATAGATAATGAAGAAACAATGTATAGATTCTCTTTTATAAGATACTTCCTATAATCGATGTTGTTCAATGACTATGAAAAGTTGTTTCTTCCATTGTTTTAGTGGTCGATACCACTCAAGAAATGTCTGTAACAGAAACCTTTCATTGTCTCGATCACGTAAATATTGGTAGACCTGTAGAGGAGGTAAGGTAATAGCATATGCATAAAGGGCTAAGAGTGTCCAAAGATACCGTAATGCCTTCTTAGAAAGAGGGCCATTGAGAAAGAATACATTAAGATAGGGTGTTTTAAGGTTAAACAAAGTAGTGCTGCAGGATCATTTGGTCTCACTGAGGAAGAGGTGTAAATAGTATAATAAGCTCATGCGCGTAAGGGATGTAACTTTAGCAACATTAGTATAAGCACCAGTAATAGGAGGAAAGGATTTCTTTGTTTTTGCAATAAGAGGTAGGTTAGCCATGGAAGGAAGGAAAATGACAGTACTAAAATGAAGAGATAGGAAATTAGCTAGGATGATACCTTTGATAAGCTGGATAGTGTATTTATAGCAAGAAATCTTCTTAGGAAAGATTCCTAAAGGATGTAAGGAGAATAGTTTTAGTTGTTTAGTGGCCTTGATTTGTTCTGAACTCCAAGGTGGTGGATTCTTTCTTAGCAGCTTGGATAAGGATGAGGTGCAGTCTTCCATACGTGGTATGAAAACTATAATGTAATTAACAATCCCGAGGAATTGTTGATTCTATTTAACGCTAAGAATATCATTCGAAAAGTGTAACAGCTCTTCAGCTATATATGGACCAGGTAGATAAAATCCATCCTTAAAATGCATACCTAAAAACTCATTTCCATTGGTTCCAATGAGACTCTTTTTTGCAAAAAGCATAATGTCATACTGTTTAGTAAGATTCAAGAACGTTTGGAGTAGGGCCTTATGTTCTTCATGGGTCTTTGAGGACAATAAGACGTGGTCGATTTATATCAATGCACTGTGGAGAATAGGCTCAAAGATCTTTGTTATTACTCTTTGAAACAGTAATAACAAAACTTTAAGTCCAAATGACATAATAGTTCATTAATATTGTGCACTGGGAATGCAAAACACCATTTTGTATCGCTCCTTTAGGTTAACACCCAATTTCCATAAACTTGCTTTTAAATCAAACTTTGAAAAGACAACAGCTTCCTTAAGGAATAGCACCTGTATACTAATCTTTGGTAAAGGATACTTATCATCTTATAGGAATGCATTGAGAGGCTTGTAATCAATAACCAATCTCTTTTACCCTAATTCTATTTAAACCTTTTATTCATGTAAAGAGCCTGACTAGCCCAATCAAACTTTGTGGGTTCGATGAGTCCTTGTTGAAGGAGAATAGCACAATCTTCTTATGCTAACTTAAGATCATCAGGTTCATCCTTGGATGTATCGCCTTTGTGGAATTGATATTCTCATTCTTCTTGAAGGGAACATGGATGAAGTATTCATCATTTTTTCTTGGAGGCTTAGGATGAGATAACTGCGCATGAGATTCAAGACAGTAGTTCAACAACCGATCTCTCACATCTTCATATGGTAGAGGAACCTATGTAACCTCGAACACATTTTAAATTTCTGTATATAGATTGAAATAAACTCGATACCTAAGGCATGTGGGTAAGATCTGTAAAGATGAGGTTTTACTATATACATCCATCCCAATTAGAATGTCTGGGCCAGTAAATGGCTTCTAAGTACTTTAGTCCATACTATACAATGAGGAAAGAATCGAATCCTTATCTTTCTCTTGGTGATAAACCCAATCTTAAATGAATTGCCATCAACATCAATGAAATATTCGTCATGAGAAGTCCATGCTTCAAGAGGTAAAATAGTATGCTTCATGATAGTTCTATTGGATCTGATATCTATAAACCCAGTAGCCTTTTTGGGTTTATCTATTTATCTTGTTGAAGAAGTTGGATCTGGACATACGAACGAGAAACATGAGCTGGTTTACGATCTAAGCATGTTTGCTGTAAAATGTACAGAGAATCATCCTCAGAAAGACTGAATAGTCAGAAGAGTTGTCATAAGAGGAAGTAACATGAACAAAAAACTTTGTATCTTCGTTTTCACTTGTCTGTTCCTCAATAAGATCTTCAAGGTTATCAGAGGAATGAACAGGCATAATTGACTTAATTGACTCTAATAACCTTATAACTTTTCTGGATTTGTTAAGACACTATCTTGCAAAATGTCCTGGCGTGTCACAAATAAAGCATCGATCCACCTTTTAAGATTGAGGAGGTTTTCTTTTAAAGAAACGAATAATCTCTTTTTCTTCTTGCGTTGATGATATCCTTGAATTCTGGTTCTTATACTGCTGATAGGAAAATTTCCTATAATGATGTTTTTTCTTGTACGGCAATCACAATTTTTCTTTTCCTTGCATTTGATTTTTATATACGACTTCTTGCAAGCTTTTTGAAAGATAGGACTGTCTTTGATCATATTATTGAAAAAAGCTTGTTGATCACAAAGTTTATCAAGAGAGGATAACGCAAGCTGATAAATTTCTCCAAGAGTAATATCACTCATATTTCTTCGTAAGGTTGCAATGTTCCTTTGCAGTTCTGGTTGCAATTCATCTGGAAAGGATGAGATGAATGTGTAAAGGAGATTCACATCATTTGATCCGTTGAGAAGATAATATCTTTCTGTCATATGTTGAAAATGCTTATGAAGATCACATATATCTAGTGAACAACATTTCATGTCAAAATATTCTTGACAAACTTGCTTGTCAATGAGTTGGAAGTCAACTATGAATTCTTTATAGATAATACCAAGAAAAATACTTACAGAAGTGACTTGGAATTACCGTAAGCATTTGTAGTCGTCAAGACTTTGCCACCATTATCATAAAGTACCAGTGAAGCGAGAAGTGAACTCAAACAAAATATCCAGTAAAGCAGTATTAGGTAGTCATTTGCAAAACTAGCCATGCTTCAAATTCATAAAGACGTTCTCTCCATTTTTTAAGAGGAAGGTCATCAAATGTGAACTAGGGACCTGAAGTAGGTTTGGTTGGTTGTACTAGAATTTTTGGTTGTGATGTTCTAAATGGTTCAGGGTCTATAAAACCTGTAGAGTCAACATTACTAATATCTGGATTGACTTCAGTATGTTAAGGCATTGTCACCATGACCTGAGCGAGATCAGTTAAATAAGCCAATTGTTTAGAGGAATCTGCAGATGATTCGAAAAATTACAAAAGATTGCTCAGATTGTTCAGAGGATGCAAGAGTAACGGTTTGCTCAGAATACTCAGAGGGTTAGGGTAAGTTCTATTATAGGTGTTGGAACCTTTGGAGCCTCAATAGGTGCAAGAATTGCTATGAACTCAAGTGTTTTATCTTTGGTTGAAGAGGATGTAGGATAAGCTTGTGGTGGAGATGTAAGTGGTGTTTTAATCTGCAGTGGTTTATTCCATGAATCAACAGGTTTGGTATGTGAAGTAGATGGGATTGATGGATCCTTAGATTTTTTAAAGTAAGACTTAGGTTTTGCAGATTTTGTAGACTTGAGCTTGTTAGAAATAGGATAAATGTGTTGTCTAATCAAAGGATAATTCATCTTGAGGACTTTTTCATAATCAACAGTGTCTGGATAGGAAGGGTAAGAAAAAGAAGCATACATGGGTTGAGCGACTGGATAAGTAGGAAGATAAGCTCTAAAACAGTTTTAGACTATTCAGTTTGCATGTCATCTTCCATACGTCGAAGAACTTCTTTTATCCGCCTAAGTTCTTGCTCCTTGACTGGAAAGTCTGGTCCAAAATACTATGTTGCAATATAATGGTGAAGATCTGCATCAACTTTTCTCATCTAATCTTTGTAAGAATTATGCAGCTTTTGGATTTGAGAAGAAACACAATCCACTCGTTGATGAGTAGCACAATTCTGGTAACTTATTCCATCCAGCTTAGAATCAATCCTTAGTAGAATATTGTTCTGTGCTACTGTATTATTGGTATGCCAGTTGAGAACTTCATTAGTAGGATTAGAAACAATATTTCCTTAAGGAGTTATTCCTATGGATCGAACCCAAGGGCTAGACATAACTCAACTGGTTTATCAGTGCTATATTGTAAAGGAGGAAAGTCTTCCTAATTTGGTTGAATCATTATACAAGGTATGGGAGCAAGACTGACAACAGGAATAGAAGGAATTATTAGTTATGGTTTGGAGATTGACTTTGGATAATCTCTGCCAGTAAGTTTAAGCGTCTCACGAAGAGATTTAGATTTGAGCCTTTATGTGTTGAGACCAATAAATTTGCTAGAATCATCTTGATCATCCTGACGAGGATGATACTGTTGAGAAGGAATACAACGAGTCTTTGACTTCTTGTTTCATCATCGTTGTCAATTGTACAACTCATCATCATCATTACTATCTGAGTCAAGGTTTAGATATACTTCACAATTTGGCTCACACATAGAGCAATCTGTATCCCATATGAAATGTCCACGATGATGACTTATGTAGACAACATCTCCATTAGATTTGACATACCAAATCGGAGGATCTTTGCCTTCTGTATGAGGCATAATAGGTTATTGCATCAAAAATAAGCTAGAAGTGTTTGAAGTACCTAGTTGATCATTAGTAGGCCTGGTGTAAATAGATTTCACCGATCCATCTTTAAGAGTCTGAAGAATTGGAGGAGTGGTCGTATGAAATGAGTGTATGTGATGAGTATGGAATACCTTTTGGTAGTTTGTGATCCATTATTTTGGCATCAATTTGTTCAACTCTTTCTGAAGCAATTACTTCAAGATCTAGATGATGGTGGTTTGATCATTGGATCAATCAACAACAACGTAAAGTGCATCCAAAGTAGAGTTGGGAAAGTTCAAATCTATAGCATGATTCTGAAGGCAATAGATTATTTGATGATATAGCGTAGTGATAATTACTATAGGATCTTGATATGCCTTAGTGATCTAGATTTGGACCTAGAGTCTTTCAGATGATGTTGGATCATCTAGCCTAATGTTGAAATCAGGTGCTATGGTGATGGTGACAATTCCATTGTTGAGAGTTATAAGCAAAGAACCAATTAGAGCATCAAGTTGATTCCAGTAAATCTATTGGTCTCAACATAGAAAGGTTCAGACTAAATCTCTTCATGAGATGCTTAAACCTACTGACAGAGATTATCCATAGTTAATCTCCAAACTGTTCGGGATAAGGGTGATAATAGGTTGGATTAGGTCCATTCAAGCCTGAGTCCAACCCGATAGTTCCTAGTCAAGCTCGAGCAGCTCGAAACCCTACTCAACCTAATTATTTTTAATTTTGTAATTTTAAAAAAAATATATAATTATTGAGTCTTAGGTTGCAGATTTGAGTAGCCCGAGTCTAACTCTATTACTAATAAAGAGTTTTGAGGGGTTTGAGAAAAAATTAGAAGTAATCTAAATAAATTCACATGTAATCTAAAAATCATATCCCGACCTAAAATCTTAAAGTAATAAATTTATAACTCACTTCATTCTTATATTTCTTTTTGTATTACTTCAATTGTGAATTTTAATTAAGACTTAGAGATTTATACCAAGGTGAAGATGTGTTTTGGGCAGAAGTGAACTTCATTGAAACAATCAATCACATGAAGTGGCCGTCTGGGCATTCTATTTAGAGAACAAGGACTTTTTTTTGTAAAGAGCTAATAAGTTCTTTTTTTTTGTTTGACTTATTTCAGCTTATTAACTTTATGAAAAAGCTATTAAAGTTGATGGTTATTAGTTGTGGGTTGGCTGAGTCAACCCAACCAGCTCATTTTGGATAAGCTCCCATAGAGGAGCATTTTAAGATAATCAGTTGAAATATTTTTGATTAATGTCGATTTTGCCTGTCTCATTTCTCTCTTTTTCTCTAAATTTTTCTTCGCTCTTTCCTTGCATCTCTCACATCTACCAGATCTCCTCCATTCTCAACAACCCTCACGTCGACAAATCCGACGACCCTTGGCCCACCTGGTGGTGGTCCTCCTCCGCCGTCACTCTCCTGGAGTTCTCTCCTCTCATCTCAAACAAAGCTTCGTCGAAGCTCTCTAAATCTGATTTTCATACATACTTGGCATCTATCTTTGAGACCTACCACTGATTCGAGGACATACGAAAGCATGCCGCCGTAGAAGAGAGCAAGGAGTTAATCAGCGGCCAAGGCGAGGCACTTGTAACGTATTTGCGGGAAGTTCCTGCGTCCTACTTCAAGGAAGATTACTCTTTCTCGAATGTTTTCACTTCAATGTGATGACTCTTAGATAGATACGAAGTTTTTTTTTCCTATATCATATACCCAATTGCAGACACATGATAATGAACAAAATATACAACATCTTCGTATCTTTCTCACGTCTTTCCGCACTACTTTCTTGCCTTGATAAGAAGTACTTCCTCTTTATATTTTCCTTATTACTGAAAATTTCCCAGTAACTGTTTATTAAGGTTCTGATTATTGTTTTCTATCCTCCCTTCCATTCTGTCTAATCTTCCTTTTTTTTTTTGCAATCTCTAATAATGCACAAGTTGATATGATGGATGACTATAGATCTGTCATAGATGCTGCTTTTTTTTTGTAAATTTATGCCAATACCCCTTGACGTGAGTAGGAGTAAGGATCTTGAGAAGATGGTGAACTCCGAGCCTATTGGAGGAGAGTTTAATGGAATTGAGCCCAAACTAATCCACTTAACTCAAATCCTTGGACCGG
>JAOTIZ010000180.1:218833-229756 GCA_027123425.1 Erythroxylum panamense
ACTTTATTTTATTTCACAATAAATATTATTTATGCATATAAATATTATTTAAAGTATATTAAATAATATGCAAAGTACAATATATTAATTATCATATAATTTTAAACCATATAAAATATAAATAAAAATATATTTAACTAAATCTTTTATATGGATCATAAAATAAATAAAACTAATATCAAAAATAAATATTAAAACATATAAAAAAAGTCACATAATATTATATAAATTCCAAAATAAACATGAAGATATGTTTGTGGGTATTGTAAAAATTATGTGTAAAATATAAGAGCAAAAGGGACTAAAAATAGGCTCATTAATTGATATGAAAAATCTATCTTAAAAAGAATTTTTTTAGAAACTCCAAATTTGAGTTTCTTTAAAAGTTGTATTTTGGCTGCCAAAAAAGTCGTATATATTAAAGAAGTGTTTTTTAATTTTACAGCCAACCACTAATTTTTCTTTAAAAAAGCGTTTATGGTGGAGAAAAGTACTTTTTCACATCGCAAAATTTCATCCAAATAAGTACTTAGGTGTTTTTAATTTGTTAGGTCTAAGCTTGAGCAACTCAAGTCAAGTATTTTGCTTAGAGTAGTTGAGTATCAAGTCGATCTGTCCAATCTTAATAAAAAAATGACATTACTTTACAATCAAGCTGTAAGGTTCTTACCAAAACATTGTGATTATTGTCGCATCAAAATTAGTTTAAATTTAACGAACTATATTTAAGTTAATTCAATTTCAATTCAAATAAATATTATGTTTTAAATTCAAAAGATTCGTTCTAAAATTTAAAAAATTTCAAATTAAAATTTTTTAAAAACTTGAAAACCAAACTAAATTTAAACTTATTTAAAAAAAATTAAGCCAAACCCAACTCCACCTATAGTAAATGTCACCTACACTTTTTATTAGCTTTTCAACCATGATTGATGCATGTCTACACAACATATAGTATAAACCTTTTGTGCATTTGGCACACATCACTTTTATTTACTTTGCACTATGCACTTTCTTCTCTCTTTTTGGCAATTACAGTGTTCTTTTTAACTTGCTCACTAATTTTCCAACAAAGATGTACTCACTTATGTCCCAATAGCCTTATAAAGTATGATTCCAGCTAAATCATACTTAGCATAAGCTTTTTGGTCGAGCAATCATAAAAAAGCGTCACTCTTTCCACACTCATTTTCGCTTTCATCCCACGGTTACATTCAATATGACTTTGCCTTCAACTTTTTGCAAGTTGAAGTAAAAGAAAAGTTTTGTTCAGACTTGGATGATTTATTCTTTAAGTTAAATAATTATGTATAATTATATTTTGCTTTCTTGTGACTTCACCATATTTTTTTATTATTTTTTGATGTATCTTGAATGCCTAGAAAATATATATTTTAGATTTTCTTCCTCTAATACTTTAAAATATTTGAGAAATTCCACTAGGTAGATTTAAGGGTGGCAAAATCTATCCAATTTGACCCGACTCAATTTAATGAGTTTGACCTAATGAGTTTGACCTGAGTTAACCGAGTTTTGGGTTGAGTTTAGATTTTTTTTAATTTTATCAATTTCGGTTCAAGCTTGGATTACCTTATTTGACCCAACCAAAGCACCAAAATTTTCAGATAAAAAAATATTGTTTTGAATAAAATGATGTTGATTTTAAATTTTTTACTATATATATATAACATGAGTCCCGATCGACTTCACACTACTCAAATTTGATAGGATTTAGGCTCGAGCCTTCGCAACCCAACCTATTATATCAAATAAACTATTTAATGAACCAACATTTTAAAATTAAACATATAAGTTTGATTTAATTGATGATTGTGAGCATTAATGTATTTTGCTTTTAGAAAATAGGGATGATAAAATTAACCCGATTTATCTAATTTCAATTAAACAATTAAACTTATATCGATCTCATTTTAAATTAGACTCAATCTTGAAAAGATTATTCCTATTTACGGGATGAATTATAAAGATTTGCATAATGTTATTCTTATCTCGGGTCCAACTAGATTTCAAGTCAAGTCATGTAAAACAATATTTTGGTTAATCTGAATCGAACCCTTGTTAAGATTGAGATGAGTTGCAATATTTCTCACCATCAAATGAAACCTTCAACTTCTTAAATTGAAACAGTCTTAATAAGACTAATTTGAGCAGTTAGTCCGGTACCAACTGGGAGGCTCACCCCACCTTTATGTTTTGCACAAGGAACAAGTAAAGTAACTTTGGTTGGTAAAGTGACTTGGTGAAAACTTTCAATGGTTTGCTAGCTCTCGGCGATGTTCGGTACTGTGTTCGATTGTCCTTGCACTTATGAGGATAACCTTATCTAAACTAAGTTGTTTGAGGTCGCAAACTTTGATTTGATACAGGGACAAAAGCCAGGCTAATATGCACAAAACGCACCAGATTCCTTGGATAAAAATGGCCAAGTTTTAGACCCCTTTGGGAGAATTTTTAATGTTTTAAAAATTAGGCTGAAAGTTAAAACAGTAAAATAAGATATTTTAAATTAAAAAATTAAACCGAAATTAGACTATTATAAAATTAATAAAATTTAAAACATGATTAGAAGAAATTATCTTTCTTTATCGAAGAATTTGAAATTAAATTTTAAAAAAAGATTGTTAAATAAATATTTATTTATTTATTTTAACTTTTAAAAATTATTTACAAAAAATTGACTAATTAATTAATTAATTGATTAATTTTTAAAAGTAATTAAGTTTTCTTTTCTTTTTTCTCGGGTTAACCAACTATTCATCTTCCAATAGATCTTCAAGATATTTACATGCATCTTGTCTTAAAAATTGTATAAGGGGATTCATTTCTAACAAAAACTAAAGAAATTAAAAAAACTTAAAAGAATAAAATATAAATTAACTCCGAGATTTATTAACGTAGTTCAACATATCTTATCTACATTTACGGAGCCTTCACTCAGCTTAACACTTTTACCGAAGTACAATAAATTTACCTAAGATTTTACTGAGCCAATATCACTCAACTCTTAATATTATCTCTTAATCTCACTTCTATTTTATAGGTTCGAAAGAGCAATCTAATTAGTAATGAGATGTCTTCAAACGGTAGATTTTCTATTATAAAAATAATTAACTAATACGAATTCAATTATAAACAATATAAATAGGTTTCTAATCTAATTGATAATAATACACGCAAAAATTATAATTAAACAAAATAAATAATAATAGGAAATATTAAATTATAAAATTATAAATCATTTATTTTTATTTTAATATCTAACTTCTTGAATTTTTTAATTTAAATATATAACTTTTTTAAAGTTAGATTTTAAAAGGTCATATTAGTTAATATTTTATTGATACAATTAATAGAATAATGTAAATATATAAACACTAATATTTTTACCACATAAGACTCAAAAACTATATTAATAATGACAGAACTCACACAAATCTTCTAAATATAAACAAAAGCAATTTTTAAAATTGAGCTATCTAATTTATTAAAATTTGAATAATTAATTGAATCTTTAAAAATTAAATATTAGAATAAAATATAATTTTTTAATCACATTTTAATATTTTTTAATTCGTTATCTTTTATAATAATAATGAAAATTTCAATAGCAATAATAGATTCACAATCCACAATTCACAATTCACAGTTGGTAATTTGGAATTTATTATGTTAATATATAAAAAAAAGTAGGAAAAAAAACAAGTGCACTAAAGTGTTGGATCATAAACAATAGTACTAGTGGAAGCAGACAAGTTGATGTGGACTTTCGGTTAGTCCCACAAAGTGGGACTATTCTTCGCTTTCAGCTTACGCCATCCACCTTCTCTGTGAATTAAAAACCAAGACCAAAAGAGGACCGTTTCTGCTTACGTGGCAGTACCACGTTCATAGCCGACACAACTGGGTCCCACGTTGTAGACTGCCTTAACGTTATAGTTATATTAGGCCAGAGAGGATAAGTACTCACACAGTGTTAGTAGGCTTGTGTTCGTACAGAAAGCATCAGATTCATCTAACGGTTCAGCTTTAGTTTACTCTCTGCAGCTTTGCTCGAGTTCTATAATTATGCCATCATTTTTCCTAGCTCGAAGCTGCCTTACTCTATGACTTCATGGCCTCTCTGTTTTCTTTCCAATGCCTTGTTTTCTCTTTTCTCAGTCTGGTTTTACTCGCACCTGCTCAGCTTCCCGGCACGTGGGAGGTTCTCGTCGCCGATGCCGGGATAGCGTCAATGCACACGGCGGTTACGCGATTCAACACCGTGGTTTTATTGGATAGAACTAACATAGGACCGACACGGAAGTTGCTGCCGAAAGGGCACTGCCGTTCGGATCCAAACGACCCAGCTCTGAAACGAGACTGTTATGCTCACTCGGTGCTTTTGGACCTCCGTACCAACCAAATCCGACCACTCATGATCCTCACCGACACTTGGTGCTCGTCTGGTCAGTTTCTCTCGGATGGGACTTTGTTGCAGACTGGTGGTGGCATAGACGGGTTCAAAAAGATCCGTAAATTCGAACCGTGTGAGCCAAACGGGTCATGTAATTGGGTTGAGCTAGACGACGTTGCGTTGAGCGAGGGAAGATGGTACGCGTCGAACCAAATATTGCCCGACGGGTCGGTTATTATAGTCGGAGGCAAAGGAGCAAACACCGTGGAGTATTACCCTCCGAGAAGAAACGGTGCCGTTCCGTTTCCCTTTCTGGCTTTAATGGAAGATAAGCAGATGGACAACTTGTACCCTTACGTTCACTTGCTTCCCAACGGTCACCTTTTCATTTTCGCTAACAATAAGGCGGTGATGTACGATCACCAGACCAACAAAGTGATCAGAGAATATCCACCGTTGGATGGGGGCCCGCGAAACTACCCATCTGCCGGATCATCGGTCATGCTGGCTCTACAGGGGGACTATTCAACTGCCACGATTGTCGTTTGCGGTGGGGCCCAGTTTGGGGCTTATATTCAAAGAAGCACCGACACGCCGGCTAATGGGAGCTGTGGACGACTTGTCGCAACGTCACCCGACCCGATTTGGGAAATGGAGGATATGGCATTCGGTCGTATCATGGGGGACATGGTCATGCTCCCAACCGGCGACGTTTTGATCATTAATGGAGCTCAAGCTGGGACCCAAGGCTTCGAGTTAGCTTCCAACCCGTGTTTGTTCCCTCTCCTCTACAGACCGGACCAACCCCTGGGGTTACGGTTCATGACTTTGAACCCGGGAACCGTACCCAGACTGTACCACTCAACAGCTAATCTTTTACCAGATGGACGTATCCTATTGGCTGGAAGCAATCCACATTACTTTTACAAATTCAACGCACCGTATCCAACTGAGCTCCGAATCGAAGCGTTCTCACCCGAATACTTATCCCCGGACCGGTCCAACATCCGACCCTTAATAGAAGCGGTTCCACAAATCGTACGGTACGGGCAGTCTTTTGACGTTATTATATCGGTTCCGCTGCCCGTTGTTGGAATTGTCGAAGTTAACTTGGGTAGTGCGCCGTTTGCAACGCACTCGTTCTCGCAGGGACAAAGGTTAGTGAAGTTGACGGTAACGCCGTCACTTCCTAACGGCGAAGGACGGTACAAGATTGGTTGTACAGCGCCTCCTAACGGTGCTGTGGCTCCCCCGGGTTATTATATGGTTTTTGCAGTCAATCAGGGCGTGCCAAGTGTCGCCCGCTGGGTGCATTTAGTTTCTTAATTTATGTTGTTCAATTCTATCAACTGTAATTTGGATTTTTTTTGTTATTTCAAAATGTTCAAAATTCAGAAGAAAATAATTCGGTGATTTATTACACCAAATTGATTAAAGATTGAATAAAATTAAAATTTTAAAATATAATTAAATCAATCAAAAAATTTGAGTTTTAATTAAAAATAAATTATTAAATAAAAATTATGTATTTATTTTAATTTATAAAAATTTATTGATTAATAAAAATTCATTGAATTTTAGTAAATAAATTTAACTAGAAAATTAAAAATTGATTTGAAAACTTAAAAAATTCAAAAAAATTTCTTTTAAACTAACGAGACTCGTTATTTTTTAGTTATGAATTTAACAAAACTCGGCCATAATTTAAATTCTTTTATTAGATACGAATCTAAATTCAAGTCAATTTACATTTGATTCATTAAATTTAGTATATGATCCATGATCTAAAGGAGACTACAATTGCAATTAAGATTTGTTATAAGTTATAACATGCTAAACTTTTAATATATGATATTGTATGAAAAGAGTGAAGTGCATACTTCAAGCCATGGATGCGACAGGATCACCTTGGTTGCAATCGGCAGCAGCCATATTTCTCTGAACATTCTTGTATGAGTATCTCTTAGCCAAGAGAACGTAAAGTAACATATTAGCTGTTGTTATGCCTGCCAAAAGCCAGTAAAACTTGTCTAATCGGCTGCTGTTCAAGTCCTTGCCAAACCAGCTCCGGCCATCTTTTCCGGTCAGGTGATCAACTAAGGTAATCAGAAGACTGCTTATGAAGCTTGCAGCTCCAACCACACTAAGATAGAAAGCAATTCCTAAACTTCTCATGGAGTCAGGAACTTGGTCGTAGAAGTACTCCTGAAGTCCTATCAATGTGAACCCATCTCCCAAGCCAATGATCAGGAACTGTGGAACTAACCAGAACACACTCATTGTGAGTGAACCCTTCAGTGGATTTCTCTCGACAAGGTCGAGTCTTTTCCTCTCCACCATTGCAGCAACCACCATTGATGTTAGAGAAAAAACCATCCCAATGCCGATTCTTTGCAAGTTGTTGACTCCTCGCTCGTTTCCTGTCATCTTCCTTAATACCGGAACAAGTATTTTCTCGTAGAAGGTGAGGGAGATGATCATTCCAATTGGGCTGAGACTGTAGATCCAGGCCGATGGGATTTGGAAGCGATTGCCAATGTGTCGATCCATTGTAGTGCCTTGTTTGATGAAGAATGTTGTGGTTTGTGCTACGCAGATTCCAAAGGGCAATGTAGCCATCCAGATTGGTATCATATTAAGAATAAGCTTCAGTTCCTCAACTTTGGTCACGGTTTGAAGTCTCCATGGATTTTTCTTCTCTGCAGAATTTTCTTCTGTGGATTCAATTATAGCTGCTTTGTCAAGAAACCTGCAAATCAGAATCAAGGATTGTTATTAATTACAGGATTGATTTGATCCTGTATATCAAGTTGGACTAGACAGTAGAAATTTGATTACACAAGCTTGTTGGTATGACATAGAAGTCTTCCTCGTTTCATTTGTGACTTAGGCACCTCATACAGTTCTGCAGAATTGGAAGGACATTGCAGATTTCTTTTTCTGATAGCAGCTACAAGAACTTGCAACAATGGAGCTAAAGGGCTTCCTGTAGGAACCCTGTATCTGTAAAATGGCCTTCCGAGAATTAAGATTACCAGTGACATGGTCATTACAGCAGTAAGAACAATGTCTGCAACACCCCAGTTGACATGGTCTTGCACATAAACGATTAAGGTCACACCAAGCAATACTCCACTACAAAGTCCACAGCCCCACCAGTTGAAGTATGACATCTTTTTCCTTCTTTCTTCGCTGTGATCATCGTCGAATTGGTCTGCTCCAAAGCTCTCTAGTGCAGGTTTGTGGCCTCCAGTTGCTATGGAGATCAAGTAAATAGCAATATAGAAAACCACTTCATGAACTTTCCTTGGTTCATGACACACAGCCTCGTTACAAGGCTTTAGACTTGGCAAAAACCATGAGAGTGTCAACAAGATCAATCCCTGTTTGCCCAAACGAAAAATCAACGGAGTTAGAAAGTCGAACTTCATTACATCTTCAAAGATCAAAAGTTAGTGGAAACAGAAACTCTGATTACCAGAAGATAGATAATTGTAGAAACAAAAACTGTATAGAATCTGCCCAAGTGAGCATCAGCTACAAAGCCTCCGATGAGTGGCATCAATGTGGTGACACCAGACCAGTAGTTAACATTCCTGGCAGCAATCTTCAGGTCTTGTTGAATAACCTTCGTGATATAAATAATCAAGCTTGTGGCTATTCCATAGTTAGTCAACCTCTCACTGAACTCAATTGCTGTCAGAAAATGAAGAACACTTGGTTAAGATACATCAAACAAGATGGGTTTCTGATAATTTTTTTTAATCACAGAAACAGTAATAGTAGGGTTGCATCAGTCATAAGTTCCTCAAGTTTGCATATAGCAAGTGATGATAGAATCGAAATATACGAACTTTATGATTCTGCATTCTCCATGTTGAATGGAGGATCATAAACATGCAATTACACAAGTTGGAAGCGCATGCCAGATTACTATTAAAAGCATTCTTTATGTAAAGCTATGTTCTTCACATCTTACCAATTATAAATTTTGCAGCTTTCCACACCCCAGTTGAAGATCTGAGAGGAATATTTGCTTTATGATCGATAGAGGAATCGTATACCCATTTCTGTTCATCAACTTCTTTTCTCTTCTCAAGTTCCATGTCTTTTAAGCTATATCAGAAGGTAATATCAAATGGGTTTTTTAGCTTACGGAAAATATCAGAAGATCCAAGAAGATAATATGGATTGTGAACTGAAGAAGAAGGTGTTTATATAGAGGGCCTCTCAGTAGTTCGTGACAGGTTCTTCGACCAACGTCACCTGAAATAAACATGAACCTAAGAAGTACAGACACGGACACGGACACGCAGACAAACCAACTTTTAAAATTGGTGGACACGGACACGGCATATATATATATTATAAAATTTAGAATTAAGAAAAAAATTCAGAATTCATAATATAATATATATTGATTAATGTGTTTTAAGACTTCTAACATCTTGATAGTTCATACATATTTAGTACTTTATAAATCCTTCTCAAAAAATATGGAGTATATATTCTATGGAGCATATTTTTCATTAAGCAATGTCCAAGTGATCTCTAGACGTGTCCGAGTTGTGTCCACCGTGTGTCAGTAAATGTCCGATATAGACACGTATTCGACACACAGACACGGCTCTCGTCAATGTCAGTTTTCAGATAGGAATAGCATCATCAGTTCTCTAATCTCTATCGACTGAGTTGGGATGCATTAATTAAAACCTTGGAAGTGTTCTGTTCTTACAAATTGATTCTCAGCTTCAGAATCCAAATTCTCTTTTGCCAAACTTAAAAATGGTCCCCAAGTCTCAACTTATCGTAAAATTCCCGGTCGAGAGTATTATGTCCGCAAACTGCAAGCTTTTTCGAAGAATCAAACTTGAGATGGGATGTGTGAAAATGCCAATTATGCTGCAAATGATACTTAAACATGCGTTTATATTGATTCATAGATAAATGTCTTACTTTAGGTTTGCTCGTCACCAAAAATTCAACCAGTTTAAACGATTTAATCGTAAAAAGTTTGAATTGTTTAATTTTTTTAGTTCGATTTATTTTAATAACTCTTGTTATTAAAAATTAATTAGTTTCTTATTGATCAACTAATTTTTCTAAATTAACAATTTTTTATAAATTTTTATAAATTAATTAATTTTATTTAACAATATCTTTTTTTAATTAAAACTTAAATTTTTTCGTTGAGTAAGAATAATATCTTTCAATCATATTTTAAATTCTTTAATTTTATTCAATGTCTAGCCAGTTTTATAAATGTCTAATATCTGTTGAACATTTTAAAACTGAATCAGAAATTAAACTGATAAAATAAAAAGTTTAAAGTTTAAAAGATTCAAATGATATTAAACCATTATAAAATTATATAAAGATTGAATGAAATTAAAGAATTCAAAACAATACCGATTAATTAATAAACTGAGCGGTTTTTAACAATAAATATTATTAAACTAAATTAAACTAAAAAATTAAAAACTAATCCGAAAAATTAACTGATTCAAAGTTTTTACTATTATATCGATTGAACTAATTCAGATTTTAAAATATTGGATACAATATAAAATTATTCAAATGTTTGAATTACTAAACAAGAATTACCAATCACATAATAAATTATATTAATCTAAATAAAATAAAATTTATTTAAATAAAAATTAAGAAAAACCTTGCTCTACCCCAAATTTAATTTTGTTGTTATATTATCTTAAATTTTAGTGAATTTAAATGACGACATAATTTGATAAGCTCGCGGTGCGACCCAAATTAACAAAAAAAAATAGAAATCTTTGCTCCTGTCCGAGGACATAAGTATCATTGGCCGATCTTCATTAAATTTTTGTGTCATGTTCTTTATTTTCAGTGTTTTTATGATCGTGTGCGTGGTTATTATTGTTATTTGTCCTACAAATTTTATTGTTATATCATGAAGATTGCTTGTTAAAATTCAGCTAGGTCTCCAATCTCCATGATTGCTGTCTCGGATCTCCAGAAAATGGTTTCCCAGTTTCCAAAAGTAATACTAATAATGTAGATATGGTTTGACCTTAGATGTCATGGGATTGAAATATTGTAGCACAGTCATGGGTTTGAAATATTGTAGCACATGTCTTGAAGTCAAATTCTTCCAAATTAAGGCATAAGATAAGGGTCTTCTAGGCAATGATTAAGAAATTTAACAAGTTCGAACAATTTATTCGTAAATATTTTGAAATATTTAATTTTTTAGTTCAATTTTTAATTTTTTAGTTTAATTTATTTTAATAAATTTTGATGATAAATATCGATTAATTTATTAATTAACCGGTCAATTTTTTAAATTAATAAGTTCTTATAATTCAATTAGTTTTCATTTAAAATTTTTATTAAACTTTAAATTTTTAATAAATAAGAATAATCTTTTTCAATTATATTTCAAAAATTTTAATTTTATTTAATCTTTAGCTGATTTTATAACGGTTTAATATCGATTGAATCTTTTAAACTTTAAATCTCTTGCTTTACCG
>JAOTIZ010000181.1:1066-16966 GCA_027123425.1 Erythroxylum panamense
AATTAAAATAAATAAATAAATTTTCATTTAACAATCTCTTTTTTAAATTAAATTTTAAATTCTTTGATAGATAAAAATATTTTTTAATCATATTTTAAATTTTAAAATTTTATTTAACGTTGAGTTAGTTTTATAGTGGTATAATATTTGTTAACCTTTAAACATTTTTTTACGAGTTTAACTTTCGATCCAATTTTTAAAACATCGTTTATTAAATGCAAATATTCCACATTGGTTCTAAATTTTGGTTTAAATTTGTTTCTACTTATCCATTAGATTAATTAAATCATGATAATAAGAAAAAGAGTAAAACCGTGCAATTCCATATAAAAAATTTATATCCACACAATGTAATTTAATCTAAAATTTATTTTTTCAATAAATATTTTATTTCTTTTATTTTGTGTTATCAACGATAAGTAACAAAATTAGCACTCAATTATACCTTTAAGATTTATCAACTGTTAAAATGTAAATTCCATTTCAAAAAGAAATATATAATCTTATTTAATAAATAAAATATGAATATTTATCGATTATTAAAAAAACTTAATAGTTTCAACCAGTTCAACCATAAAAATTTTGAACCATCTAATTTTAGAATCAATTTTTAACTTTCTGGTTCAATTTATTTTAATAATTTTTGTTATTAAAAATATATTAATTTAGTAATTAATTAGTCAATTTTTATAAATTAATACATTATTATACAATAAAATAAATACATAAATATTTATTTAATAATATAATTTTATCATATTTTTATCTTAAATTTTTGTCTTATTTCTGGTCCGATTTTTAAAATTGATATTTAAAGAAAATAAAAGCATTTCTAAAGTATGCTAAATAATAAATCTTTGAATTAAAAATTGCGCTTAACTAAATAAGTTGAAATGAATGTTCAAAATTAATATAATCGTCAAAGACGTACGGACCATTCGATTCATAATTTTACGCACCTCAGCTTAAGATAGTCGTCACCTTCGTCAATTAGCGCGCAGCGGGAATGGATCAGCTTTCTTACCTTCCACGCAACCGAAAGTACCAAATTCTTCGAACAATCGTCAGAGCTGTGTATTGGGAATCCCACCCACATCGTATCTGACGTTATCCGAAACACCTCCCTCGAATCGGTTCGGGTCGTGGAGTGAATTTTGGCGCCATGAGGGTTTTGAATTGGTTGAGCTATATAGTTTCAGGTGGTTTTGTGGTCTCTTGGATCTTTCTCAGCTGCTTTCCAGGTAAATACTTATTTCTGGATCGTATTTTTCTTTAGCTGACAGATTTTGTGGATACATTTTTGTTTTCTGTGAAATTGAAGACATATCTGATTTCGGCAGGATTTGCAATATCAGGAGTTGTGTCGCTCGAATCGATTAAGATTTATAAGACACACGAATTGTTTAGGACAGAACCTACGGTGTTTTTTCGATGTAAAGGGGAGAACGGGACGGAATTGCCTGATGTTAAGGAAATCAACGTGTCTTATACTTTCAATGGAGAAGAATCTTGGCAGGTGATTGACTAATTTCTGCTATTTTTTTCAAGTAATAAATGACCCAATTTAGTTTTAGGCAAGACAGTGTCTCTGAGATATTAAAGATTGAAATTTTTACTCATGATTTTAAGCACTGGAATTGTGAATTCTTAATGATTGGCAGCCATTGACGCAACTTGCGAGTAAGAAGTGCAAGCGTTGTGGGTTCTATGAGGAGGACAACTTGAAACCGGATGATGTGTTTGACGAATGGGAGTTTTGTCCTAAAGATTTTTGGGATTCTGATGGGAAATATAGAAGAATCAAGGTGGAGGAGTTTGATGCCACGTTCTTGTGTCTACAGTGTGCATCTCTAGCTGCTGGTGAGTGCGTTATCATTTCTGCATATGACACACCTTTGCATGCTTCTTATTTGTGTATCGAGTTTTCTTAATAGCTTAAATTGGTGGTAGGAAATGGTTGGCTTTGGAGTCGAGAACTCTTTTAAGTCAATATCCATGTTTAATACCAATGCTATAGACTAGTTTGGGCTATATCTTATTAACTGTCAAACAAATGTGTTAAAACTTTTTTGTCTATTTTAATACAGATTCACATACTTTATGTTCGAATGTAAAGATTGCAAAGGCATGTCCCTAGAGCTATCAAACATAAATTTTTTATTAATTGAATGTCGAATGCCTTGCTTGGTGCACCTAACTTATTTTCACAGATTCGATAACAGGATTCTTCAGAAGAGGTTTAGTTGGTCTATGCTAGTTGTCACTTTATCCCGAATTTTACTCCTTGTGCGTTAACGTGTGAGTCTAGGTTTTGGTTCTTTTCAGAAAATTAGATGCCATAGAAGTTTGTGTCCTTGCTGTCAGATATGTGTTATATGGTGTGACACTGACACTTATCCTTGTGTATCTTTTGGTAAAACTAGGAGGTCTTGAAATGTAGAATAGCTTTATGGAGTTTCTTTTTGCATAACCATTTGTATGCATGGCCACATTTCTGCATTTCTCCTTGTTTGTGGTACAATTTATTCTTTGTTCTGAAGTCTAGTTATGATTTTGCTCTTCACGTGTATACAGATGCCAATGCTTCCTCAGGCACGAATGACAGTGGAAAAGGAAAGCATCTTGCTGTGATCATAGTCATAAGTACTCTAGCTTCGACTGTATTGATGGTCGGTCTATTAGCTGCATACAAATATTGGCTAAAGAAGAAAAGAGAGCAAGAACAAGCTCGATTCCTGAAGTTATTTGAAGATGAGGATGACATTGAGGATGAACTTGGCTTTGGAACAGATATATAAGAGGAATGAAATTTGATAAGTTTTTGTACAGAATGTTGATTTTACACAAATTTTGTCACTGAAAATGATCCAGAAGAAAGGTTTAGTCCGACCATTGTATAGTGATGGATGAGTTCTGCACATGTATGTCGGGATGGTGATACCCTAGTTTGATATTTCAAATGTATCATATCAGAGATAATTCAGTGAATGTAAAAAAATAACCAACAAAAAGTTTATAATTTTAACTGCTCAAGTTTCACCTTTTGATTTTGGTATTGAGACACCCATTACCTATTATCACCCATCTGAATTCCGGTAGTCCTTTTGGTCGAGAAAAGTGACAAAAGGATGTGGTTATCTTTACCTGACGCCTCAAGCCTGTGTGGTGTGAGCAAATACCTCAGACACCAAGAATCAAGGATGTAGCTGCTTCCAACATGTGTAAAGTGTTTCATTTCTGTTTTACCTCTTGGTTTCCAGACAAACAGGGCGTTTCTCTGACTCTGGAGACTGCCGTTGTTGAGTGGTCGATTAATGAGAGCGATTTCCGGCCGCTGAAGGAAAGTCCGGCTGAGTGACTGTAACGGTGGTGAAGTTCTGGTTTGTCCTTGTAGCTATAAGCTTTACACGATCTATCTGATAGGCTTGTTTTGCTCCTATAATTGACAATGCACGAACGTTACCTATTGTATTGGAGTATTTCAAGACATTCAAAATTAGAATTGGATTCAAATGATTCCATGAGAAATAATGATTTCATAGTCCCAATACACAGTAGTCATTACAACAGAAACGTTGATTAGGAACGTCTCTTGTTGGCTAGTCAACATAAACTTTTATAGAACCAAACTAGTTAATACTTGAACAACATGTATCTCTTACCATAAAAGAGAGAGAGCATAACCACTTGGCTGATTACAGCCAAAAGTAGTAAAATAGATACTGAAAGTGAAACAAAGTGGCACAAATTAAAACGCAAAGCAAACTATTCTTGCTGATCAAAATTAGAAAGTTCCAAATATATATATTCCCCAAGTACATCAAATGATTCAAACACTTAAAAGAAAGCTGGGAAGTTTGAGTTTTGCCAGGTCACAAGCTAAGGCAATATCATTCTACCACACTTTTCTATGGTGATTCACTGCCTCTTGGAGGGCGGCGGTTATTTTCATAGTCATCATCAGTAGGGCTCCTAGGACTGAGACTACCACCACTTCGGCCATTAACTTGGGAAGGACTTCCATATCTCCCATTTCCAGGACTCAGCCTATCGAGGCTCCTGCTCCTGCTCCTTCCCCTTCCCCTTGGGCTTCCACTATATTCTGACCTATCTTGTCGATCATTCAATCTCGGAGAAGGGCGTGGACTACCTTCCTCAGCCATTGGGCTGCGCTTCCTACTCTTTGATGGTGGACTATTCTTTGGACCAGGGCTCAATGACCTGCCTTCATTCTCAACACTTCGGTCTCTCTTAGGTGGTGGGGATCTCGACCGGCTGATAAAAAAAGAAATGGAGAAATATGTAATAAGCCCAGACATGCAGTGAAATATCAAAAATCGCCAAGAGATTGATCAGAAATGAGCATTGTGACATATAAAGCTAACATACCTGTAACTACGACCTCTGCTGTAACTTGGGCTTCGGCTCCTGCCATGGCGTGGAGAACGAGATCTAGCTGGTGAACGGGAGTAGCTCCGACCACGTCTGGTAGAAAGACAATAAAACAAGAATTAAAATGATCTCCAACTTTGTATTATATAAAAGTAAAATGTGTGACAGGATCCAGTTAAAGGATAAGCGAATGACATTACTTTAGTTTTTTGGGACTGTTCTTGCAATTCCTCTCTATATGGCCTCTTTCTCCACAGCGGTAACACTTGTTCTTCCAGTCCCCAGCCTTGCAATCTCTAGCCCAGTGGCCATCTATGCCACAATTGAAACAGCGACCAGATCCTGGAGGAGGGCCTCTGCCCAAGTATTCTCGAGAACCACGAGGTACCTAACAATGTATCCAAAGACAACACTAAGATCAGTTTGTTCAAAATAATGAAGAACCCCGCCACTGAGTAATCGAACCTAATCATAAACAATGGGAATGAAGCTTGGAAATACTTATGAAAAATGCACGGATGATCATTGATCTTATCCAACCCAACCCTTTTCTGGAGACCAAAATCATACATAATTATATAACGTATGAGAAGCAAAGCTAGATTGCCTGTTTGTAAGTAATAAACATGATCCATCAATCAACATTCTATTTTTCTATTAGTTTATAGTTCCACACGTCATTACATGCTTTTATAGTTCCCACAAGCAATCTCAAAACATTTCACCCGGCCCTACTCCTATATAGCAATCACATAAAGATGTGCTAATAGACGTTATAACCAATGAAACATTAAGATATTGAACTCACCCCCTTTGCAAATTCCACAATGATACGACTTCCATCAAGATCCTTACCATCCAAGTGATATCTTGCATCATCTGCATCTCGAGGGTCACTAAATTCCTGTTCAAAAGATGTGAGCACAAAGAAAAAGAGCCCCACATATTTTGCTTTAAACTATGTTCGGATTATTGTACAACACTTGCACGATCATTCAGAAACTAAAGGAATAAGTTTCATCAAAAGTATGCAGATTTAATCATTGTGCATAAAGATACAGAAAGAATTAACACAAAAACACTTACAACAAATGCGTAGTCACGCTTCATATCCACATCTCGAATTCTGCGAAACGGTTGCCACAAAAGTAAGGCCATCATTACTTAAGTACTGCAAGTGTATTGACACTTCACCCCTCATAGGCGAACTAAACACCAGTTTGAGATTGTTGCCAATTCCATAAAAATACGCAATAACATAATAGAAAGAATCGCCAAAGTCTCTTATAACTCAGCAAGAATTTCCACCAAATCCACCAAGGCAACCCCTCACCATAGACCTCCAGGTTAGGCAAAAAGGCCCGAAACCTTCAACAAGATCATTTGAGTTAAGAAAATATGACACCTAGGTCGGCAATTCCCACAGAGATAATGTTATAGCTCAAACAGAAATTGACGCACGAAACAACTGCTGAAAACCTAATATTTCCACTTTTGTATTTGGAGAAGCCAAATCACAAACCCTATTAACTACCATTGGCAATCCAAAATGCTGAGGACACATTTCAATGTGTGGAATCACAATACAGAGAGTTCCAAAAACTACAAATGGACAGCTTATAGGTGGAATTTGTAGAAGCTTCCGCGCCTTCCCATAGAATTGGCAAGCAATTCAAAAGAAGGATATAGAATAGGAGCTTTGGATCAACCTAAGTATACTTCAAAAACTTATTACCTTCCATATTTGCTGAAAACATACTCCAGGTCGCGCGATCGGGTCCGAGAGCCAAGGTGGCCAACATAGAGTCGTGTATTTGCGTACCGATCATCATGGCGTGGCATTTTCAAACTGCAGTCAACAAAAAGGCACCATTACTGAGCACAAAGCACATAAAGATAACCATAAATCAAGAAGCAAACTTTAATCCACAAAATCGATGACCACAAAAGGAAATTGAGAGACTTATCCGATTCGAAACCATAAAAATTAGAGTAAAAAGCACAATCTTTTTCAAAAACCAGATCTATCAAGAATTGAATAATATATAATTAAACCAAGCCTTTCACATATCAAAGACGAACAATGAAAAAGCGTATTCTTCGGAATCGTATCATTCACATAAAAAGCAACAACATTGACCTAATCCCACCCAACAATCTCGAATTCGAAGTAAAAACCTAACAATAACAGCTAAAGAAACCGTAATCTTGAAGACGAGCAGTTGATTTACAGTATTAGTACCTGGATAAGTAAAATCCCCAAAATGCTTCAACAGCGTCTAGGTTTCCTTTCGCGAAGAGGCTAGGGTCGATTTATAGAAAGACACAGTTTGAAGAGCTGCACTTATCTGTGTGACTGGAATTTAACGGTCAGGATTCGTTTTGGTTAATCCAAGGGTTGTAGTTCGTTGAAAATTCCTTATTATAAGGTGATGGATGGGTGATTCGATGATTTAGGCTTAATCGGTCGGGCCACAGGAGAAGATGATGGGCTGACTGGTTGAGCCCATGAACAAGTTTATCCTACAATAATGCAAAGACAATAAAATAATCGAAATAAGAAAATATAATTAAAATAAAAAGTGAGAATGAATGAAATTATTGATTATGGGTATTTGGTATGATATTAAACAAATTAAATAATTATGTAAATATTTGGTGTTAAATATTAAAAATAAAAATGAAATTTTTTTACTCATATTTAGTTATTATATAATTTATTTTGTAAATAATTAATTAAAATATTTCATATTTTATAAATAATTAATTTTTCAACCATTTATAAAATTACTAAATTTAAATAATTATGAATGATTTTTATGATAAAAATAAAAATATCATTAAAATAAAATAAAAAATTATTTAAAAATTAATATAAAAAATCTTAATTTTGAAGATAATATTTTGATAAGAATTTATATCTTTTGACAATATATTAATAATATTTTGATAATAACTTAATAATATTATAATACCATCTCTTATCTTTATACCCACACCCCATTAGGAATTGAACTTCAGAAAATTCATTTTAATCTTGTAATTCCTTATTTCATCTTTTACCAATATCCAAATACCTAAAAATTAAAAAATAAAATTTCTATTCCTATCTCCACCTCATATGGTTGATGCGACGAGTTGTCTGTGCAATGAGGATAGAGAAGATACATATCATCTGGTTTTTCAGTAAGGCTATTAGACTTTGCATGTCATCGGCTATGTTGCTATGTATCGATCACTGGTTTTATAATCTACACAATTGGAAAGACTGGTTGTGTTTTGTGTTCACAGTTAAGGGCTAAAGTGCTGAGCTTTTGGTCACAACACTGCTTGCCACTGTTTAAATCCAAGATGGCCATCATCTCTGGTGTGGCATTAAGAGATCCTCGCTGCACTCTAACGATGATATTGAGCTTCCAACTTTTTCAATACAATGCTAATGACTCCCCAGTCAAAGCCACGATACTGGAGCCATCGTACAATTCTTGATTTCCGTGTCTCTTTTGGAACATCCTGACCACGTAACCACTGCTTTGAAGCTTGAGCCATTAGATGATCCATAGAATTCTTTGACATGCCAAGCTTTGAATCTTGATCTTCATGTTCACCCTCCTCAAAGACTAGTTTTATTGCCTTCTCCATGTCAGCTTGACTTACACCCTTGCTGTACAAAGCCTGGTCAGACAATAGGACTGCACCATTTAGTGGCCATACTATCCGTTGAAGTTAACAGATGATGTGTAATAGAATATGTTTTAACAATTCCTCCACCTTCCCCTCCCCGTCCCTTGAATTCTGATTTTACCCGCTTACTGTTGCCAAGTAAAACCACGCTCCACAATCACATGATACACTTGTCAAACATAAAAGGAAGAACTATTAAAGATATTTTTGGTGATCTACACATAAAAAAGGCAGTTTCTACGTCAAAAAGATTGCATATTTATCCATGTTTCATATTTAAATGAACTGAGTTGGTTGTATGAATTTACAGACTACCACAATTAGGGTTGCAATTCTGAAGTGAACCTACTGACTTCTAATCTTCTATAGTTAAATTGATGCGTGTAGGCCAGATAGACTCTGTTTAACTCTTCCTAGCAAATTCTAAAGATTTAAAGGAAACTAGGTTGCCAAAATCTACACTTAATTGAGTAGAAGTGATATTAAATGTACGACCAACAATATTAACGGGTAGAATCTTATCAAATCTAGATTTACGAACAAAGCAACAATTTGTAAAGAAATGTCAATCAAATACAGACAAAAGCAATTGGTAAAATGGAAGCGTATGGTTGATCCAGGAGATGGTGACAGAAATACATCAATGACTCCCGTTGGCACTTGCTGGACTTGAGATGTTTTGGTAAGAAGAGAAGAGAGCTTACCTGCTTGATCCGCTTAGGTCCCCAGCTCCTGGAAGACCATCTAGAACGACAAAATATTTCTGCATACCAGCTATCATTTATCAGTCCTCTGCAACAAATGAAACAATCAGCAACTTGACAACCCACAACTATTCATAGGATATACTGAAGCATGTGGAAGCACAGTTCCTAGCAAAAACTGCAACTGGATCATATCTTTAAAACACAGAATCTACATTCCTAAAAAGAAAAGCAGTCTACAGAGAAAAATGAGAAATGGATATAATGACGTTAGAAGCACTTCATATGAACTAGCTAGTCACCTGCTCTGAAAATCAGTCACTAGTGCCTCCACAAGATGAGGAGGAAATTTCTTCCCACATAGTTTCTTTCTTAACTCGACTGATGTAAATGCCCTGCAAGAAGTAAGGAAGCTTAGGAAGATAGATAATTAAGAAAAAAAATCTCGAAAAGAACATAATGAAGCTAAATCAGTTTACCCCCCTTCACCCCAACTAACCTTATTTGAGTATCAAACAACAATTGTGATCAATACAGGAACAGAGAATATGGAGAAATCAAATGGATGATTTCAGCCTACTTATTCAAAGATATACAATATACATTAACAAATGTAAATAGTTGTAGTTAGGTGCTCACAATATCCAGAATATTCTTTGCACCAATGTACATGTGCACAATAGCAATTGGACATGTGTGCTTAAAGAACTCTGGAAGAGTGATCTTATATGATATCAAAGAAACATACGAAAGTGTATATCTTCGCAAGAACCATGTTCTAACCTTGTAGCAAGTAATTCAACTGCCACTTTCTCTGTATCTTGCTTGGTTTTAATGTCAAAAGGACTTGCTTTATGAATCCTCATCTCCTCATTCACATCTTCCGGCTCTCCCAGGTCATTTGCAGCTACAGAGATATTGCCTTAACCATTTGATCACCAAAGCAGAATTAAGTTTCAGACATCCAAATGCATGGTCAGTCACGACTGAACAATTAAAAAATACAATATCTGAATTGGATTATTTGAACAATGGTGCATCCGTGTCCATATACTGTTCAATGGTTACAAAACCTATCTAGTTCAAGTATACAAGCACTGATAACAACACAGTACAATTTCCTTCCTGGCACTCTTAACTAAATCACTTCCATGAATAACATTCCTGCAACAAGTGGCCACTCAAAACGTTTTCGACATGATTTTCCAGCAACCAAAATCATCTCAATTCATCATTATAGATGGAAAATTCTAATTTGGGAACAAAACTTGTTGCAATTAGTGAAGGATTCATTTAGTCAACTCATTATCTTAACATATGAAAAGGTTTACCATCCAATTTCGATAGCAAAGTCGCCACGGATGGTTCGAGGAGCGGATTCTGCGAGATTTGTAGCGCCAATAATTTTGCGGCCAGTAGTAACAACATTCTTAACCTCCCAGATCATGGCAACAACAGGGCTAGAGATGATGTAGTCAACAAGTCCACTGAAGAATGTCCTAGTGGACAAATCCTGATATTGCTTCTCAGCAAAAGAGCGTTCAACAGTCAGTAGCTTCAACAATCGTTATGTTCTATTTATCAGAACGTAACGAACCAAACATCACATATACACCTACAGAATCAGTATTATCCCCAAATCAATTAAAGAAAATCATTAAATACAGCAAGGAATTTAAGGGAAGGATGCACAAGGATAAGATCGAAGAGCGTATTTTGGTCAACTTTGACAAAATCGACGTCCCAAGTTTTGAGAGCCTCATCGAAGGAGGCGAATGCCGACGACGACAAGTCCTTCTCCTTCTCCTTCTCGACTGTGGCGTAAACGTGCTTCTTGCAGTTCTCTATGACCCTAGCAAGGATCACTCTAGTGACTTTGGGCAAAGGGATCTCGCTGTCAGTATAGCCGTCCTCGATCATGTGCTTAATCGTCTACGATGCCACGGCAACCAACTACTCAATCTCAAAGGTCTCTTCATCCGACGACTTGAGGATGATTTTTTTGGAGTCCGACCTCGTGTCTCCAATTAGAAATCCCAACCCTAGATTGTTTAGATTGTTTCGTGATTATGACGGGTTATAAAGGGGGTTGAGTAGCTGACACGTCATTTTAGTGGGGGTCAGATTGTCGAGTAATAAACCATTAACAGATGACAAAAATGAACACTAAGAGAAGGCAGAGTGAAGAAGGCAGAGAAGAAATCAAATTTGGGTGGGAAGATGGCAGAGAGAAGAAACCAGAGAAGAAGGGTTCGAGAAGATCAAAATGTTTTAATTAAACAAAACACAAACGTTTTTGCGACGTTTTATTCAACCAAACGTCGTGGATATTATTTTGTGACGTTTTGTGGATAAAACGTTGCAAAAAGTGTTATACATTTACAACGTTTTAACAAAACGTCGTGAAAAATTTGAATGTTTTATGACGTTTTTTAAACGTCACAAAAAATTTTCACATTCTGCGACGTTTTATTAATAAAACGTCGCGGATTATCTTATTTTTTTGTAGTGTTGTTTTTTTCACGAAGTAAACTTTGGTTTCTCTGTTTTGTTCCACGGAACCCTCGAGCCATTTAATGTGCTTATGTGTTTAAGAATTGTGACCAAGTGGAAAAATGCATGAATTGTGTTGTTGTGATTTTGATTACATGACAAGAATTTTGAGAAACATGTATTTTATGATTGAATAAGAACGTTCTATGAGAATGAACTTTTTGAATAGTTTTTGCTTGTTTCTTATTTATAAACTTGTTACCCACGAGCTTTTAAGCTCACCCCCTCCTGTCCCCACCTCCAGGTTATGAGCAAGAGATGGAGTGAAAGAGAGATTCAAGGCATCACTCTGAATTTGCTTATTTGGTATTTTTTTCATTTCAAATTATGTAAAACCCTTTTGTTTTGAGGGTATTGAAATGTAATGATGATGATCATTTGTATGAAACCTATTAACGAGTATGATGAAGTAAAGATATGAGAGTCTTATGATCTTTTAGTAAGCATTGGACTTCGCATTCAGAGATAGGATCCAACATTAAGGTAATAAGTTTGTTTTGATGTTTGTTTGTCATGGGCATGCCACTCTTGTGGGATGATGCTTAATAAGGATTTTTGGAAATAACCCTACAGGATCATATGCTCAAGTAGTATGATATTCGCAACAGAGTTGGGTTGCAGAGACGTTGTCCAACAAAAATACCCTAAAATTTTTAGAAAAATTCCTAAAATTCTCAAAAAATTCCAAAATATTACTAATAGTCTCCAAATAAATTTTTACCACCAAATAAATTTTTAACATAATTAATCCAAAATCCACACTTTAATCACATTAAAAAAATCAATTATACCCAAAAAATGTCATGAATGCATGTACAATTATTTGTATATGTGCAAAATCAATAATATCGTGTGCGTGTATGTCACATTATGCATAAGCATGAATTATGCTTCCTAATTTCTCATTAATCTCTAATAAACACCATTTTAATCTTAATTTAAGTAACAAGATGTTACACTCTCTCCCCTCGGTTCTCCACGTCTGTTGGCAGAATTACGCTCTAAAATGGACATTGCCTTAGGTGATGTCCAATGTTGCTACCAACGATTCCATATTTTTTTTAGAAATATAAGGAGGTCGTATACTAGTCTTATGTGTCACACCAACAAAGTCTCTATAACGTGTATGAGCTCATCTCTGCCATATTTTATAAATAACCACGTCAAATTCAGAATCCCAAAAATATTCTTTCTATATATATAATAAAAATCCTTTGTTACTTGAGAGATATTCTTCTATATATAACCCTCAAGATCAATCTTCTTCTTGAACTTGAATGTCACGTTTCTTGAGCACGATCCAAACAAAATCAACCTAATATAAAAACAATTTGATTTCATTTTTAAATTTAAACCTATAACTTAATTATAAACATATGATGTCTCATGTATTTTCACTTTCAGATTGTTGACAATTGTGATGTAAGTTCTCCCATCAACTCCCTCAGCTTCAGGTTGGAGGCTGTCTTCTTCATCCGCAATGTTTACCCCTAATATCTCTGTCAGTGTAGGGGTGGTGGAAGGTGAAAAGCTATTGGATGGTATAGCAACAGGTATGGAAGGTGATGCTTCATTTTCATATGTAGTAGTTAGAGGTACAACTTCTGATTCTGTTGTAGCTACAGAATGTGATGCTTCACTTGGAAAGTAACTGGCTCCAAATTATGGTTTGAGCCTTGGTCACATGATATCTTGTTTTCTCTTTGGTGGCATATTTTAACCTGAAAATTATATTTTATTCAATATTCCAGAAATATAACAATTTCAATTCAAAATATAACAATATATTATTGATTCAATAATTAATTTATTGAATATAATATTCTATTAGAAACACAAATTAATTGCTATCAACACTTAATTGTAAATTAAAATCATTTCTTTTTACGAAGAATTAGAATCAAACTTAGGCTTCTCTTCAGATCTCTCGCCTTCCTTATTCTCTCCAAATGAAATTTCAACATATTCATTATTTGGATCGTTTAAAGGTTCATTCTCGTCATATATAACATATGCATTTAAACTTTCAATTCTCTGTTCTGCTTTTTTATGTGATTCAAAAACATCTCTAGGTTTAACTTTGCAAATGACCAACTAATCTGACTTATCTCGTCGTAAGCTAGGAAAAGGGACATAATACACCTAGATCGATTGCACCGTCAACACAAAAGGTTTAAATTATCTAAATCTTCTTCACTATTTGATTTCAATTAGATTGTATCAGCTATGCATTTTTGTAATAACTTTCGGAGTTAGATCAAACCAATCACACTTAAATATCACACTCTGCTTTATTGGCAATGTAGGGTACTCAATTTCAAGTATCTCAATAATTTTATCATAGTAATCCATAAATTCTCCCTGTATGCAAACCCCACTATTTACTATTGCCATGCTATGACCATTATATTATGTATGATATTTGTATCCATTAACAAAATACACCAGATAAGATTTCATATTTTGCAAAGGTCTTTTCGCAAGATCACATATGAACTTGTTCTTTATTGGATTTTCTAAGGCCTACAAAAAATTATCATATTAAATAGTATAATGTCATTTGAATAATTCAATCTTATAATTCAATTCTTTTAATAATTGTAAGTGAAAACTTACATATTTCTTAAACTATCGAGCAAATTGTCTTCCAACTTCTTTATTGATATCATCTTGTGTTCTCTCTAGCATAGGTCGCTTAACCATTCCTCGTATAATTAAAAACATTATTATGTATTTTAGCTGAGTAACACTAACTTTCAAAACTCAAAAAATCAATTTCAAAGTCAAATTCAACTTACTACATGAAAGATTGAACCTTTTGATAGTTTAATAAAATGTAACCATGGGCAACCTTAATTTCTTCCTCTGTTAACATTCTTCTTATTGAATGTCCATATGTTTGTCCAATATATGTGAAAATGGAGAAGTTACCATTAACATCACCCGTTTCTCCCTTATCGTCATTACGAGGATCCAACATTAAGGTAATAAGTTTGTTTTGATGTTTGTTTGTCATGGTCATGCCACCCTTGTGGGATGATGCTTAATAAGGGTTTTTGGAAATAACCTTATAGGATCATATGCTCAAGTAGTATGATATTCGCAACAGAGTTGGGTTGCGAAGATGTTGCCTAACATTTTTGGTATCAAAGCCCAATATTAGGATCTTACATGGGCATGATAGAAATAGGTGCCAAGTAGACTAGTGAGAAGAAAAATGACATGTCAAAAAATGAGAAGGGAAAGTTTGTGCATTTTAGAAACAAGAAATATGACGTAGTCCGATATGTTGGATAAAGATGTAGTATCTGTAGTTGTGTCAATGAACTAAGTAATAGAATCTCGTAGGGGATATGTACTTAAATTGATACGGATGTGTAAATATTTCCATGAATTGACTGAAAAAGTGATAGAGGTAGGGTGAAAATGACAAGATTGAAGGTGTACAAGCAAAGTGGAGTTGAAAGGTTAAACTCGAAATTTATGATCAAGCATAAGGTTGTACTAGTGAATTTGAGATGTGAATTTCAAAATGGCTATATGTTTATGCTCTTAAATTGATTAAGAATGTATGTATGGAAAGTGGAATAAATGATAGTGATATGTGTGGAAGTCCTCAAGAGTTTGTCAACCAGTTATTAAGAGCACTGATGATGTGGTTAAATTGGTGAATAATATGATCGAGTACATGTGAGATCGATATTTGGATACGTCATAGGAGACTGAAGTGTACAGGTAGAATGAAATGAAATCATAAAATTGTTATGATCATAAAAAGGATGAATTTGGAACCGAAATGGTCATGTGAGCATTATGATAAGAGTTGGTAAATCCATATAAGAAGATATTAGGGGAAAGTTAGAAATGCTTATAAGATAGGATTTCAGGTTAGAATGAGAGTAGAGGAAAGTTAAAGGGCTTCTAAAAATAAGAATATAAGTAGAAATGGTAAGAACAAAGAGTACGAGCCGAGTGAAAAGTGACCCTGAGAGATTAAACTTGGACTTAAAATGATTGTTTGAATTCAAAAAAAAAAGAGGAAAGAAGAAGGACACGATTATAGCATAATCCCCATGATTGAGGACTGGCACAAAAGGAGAAGAGTTATCTAGAATTAAATGGGATTAAAGTATCCTTAGTATAAGCTACTAATTGGTGAATTGACATAAATACATTTCTAGATAAGATGTAATGATTTTGGTGATATATGTTAAGATATTAGAGTAAATAAATTTGTTTAGTATCTCATTTAAGCCTTATATTAAGGGGTGTCCTGATCATGTAAGCTATGGCATAAATTTCTCTTATTGAGATATTATGAATAGGAAAATTGATCTTCTTGAGGTACTGAGAATGACTGATAGGTAATTATGGTAAATAGTTAATTGATAAGGATTTCATGAACAGTATTGATGATTGTAGCGAGGAATCTTCTTTCAAAGAAGAATTTCCCTAAATTGGGTTAAGTTGATCAGACAATTCAGTTTAAGAGTGATCAATAAAGAAACAAATTGGAAAGGAATATGTAATGATTCAAAAGTGAGTATGGGAGTCCTATCCCTAACAG
>JAOTIZ010000183.1:0-10454 GCA_027123425.1 Erythroxylum panamense
TTGAAGACTAAGAAAAATTGAAACCTAGATGACCTCCCTTCTTTTCTCTTCTTTCTCTCTTTTTCGTGCTTCTCTCTCTTCTCTTTTCTCATTCACATTTTTGGCTTCTTCCAAATGCAAGACAACAATTTTTCTCCCCTTTTATACCCTTAATGATTGCACAATATCTATTTTGCCCCTCCTTTAATGCTTTATGGTTTTAAACTTAAGTGATCTTCCCAAAATACCCCTCATGCAAACTTACCACCTTAAACTTTAATTCAATTTACCTATGTCATATAATCTTACTCACATTAACATGCCAATTAATTCCAACACAAATTAATCTAGCAAGACCCCAAAATTAATCTAATCATGCTTATTCATCAAGAAAAAAATTCGGGGGCCAACAAAACCAAGTATCCATGCAAGCAAAATCAATACAAACTTATTGTGAAAGCAAGGTGATTTTCAGACAGCAATATGAAGATTATAATTAGCTAGTTTTCTTGGCAATTTGGTAAAGGATTTAGGTGTGATTTTCATGCAGAACTTAGGGTTAAGAACAAATTACAAAGAAAATTTGGAGCAATTTCATTGGAGAAAGGTGAGGGAAACAGTAGAAACATTGCCGCTGGAATTTGCTCCATCATCATGCTAGGTGTCAACTTTTAAACTCACCATGTGTCTTAAGGCATGTAATACATTTGCCTAATTAATCAGCTACCACTAGTTCACATATTGGGTTGCCATTTGTCCCCTACTAAATCAGTTCAGGTGTCATTCCAAGATTGGTCCACATGTCATATAATAATTGGTCCAATTGTCATTTATTTACTAGTCCATTTGTCACACATTTAACTATACCAAATGTCACTCAATTTAAGGCTTATTCACCCTAATTTTCATGTAACAATTTATCCTACCACTTAACATTTGTCCTAGTCCAAATATACATTTTAATCGGTCAATTTCCTAATCCATAACATTTAATTCCAAATTTTCCAATTGATATCAAATCATACCAAAATTCAAGATACCAAAATGTAATTCACATCATGATTACTTAACATTTTTCATACCCTGGAATAAGTCAATTGAGTGCATATGCTAACTTGTAATGTGCACAAATATCAATTCGTGTATGAATGCTAATGTTATGCATGTATATGCAATATTTAATCTAGGGTTAAACCCTAACCATATTCCCGAAAAAAATAGGATATTACCTATGAAATATTGATCATCATAAACACAAAAACAAGACATCAATATGTTTATTTTTTTACCCACGTACCAACATATATAAAAATACCATTTACTAAATTAATCTAACATTATATCATTCCATAATCTATTGCCCATCAAAACACAAAAGCAAGACATGGATATGTTCAGTGTTTACCACATTACACATATATTTTCAACATCATTTTCATGATCATTGCTCCTCTTAAACTATCATCAAATATGCTTTATAATTGTAACATGATACAATATGATTTATAATTTCATTTCAAAATTTTCAATAATAAGATTTAAATCAGTTTTGAAAAATGTCATCAATCTAAATTATAAAGCCTTCTTCCAAAGAGGAATTATAAGAGACAACTTACTTCTAGCTCAAGATTTTTTCAAAGCTACCAAAACAGAAAGCCCTTGAGAAGTGGTTCAATGAGAATTGAGCTCAATAAAACTTTTAATTCAATTAATTGGAATTTTCTTCTTAACTCTTTAAATGCTTTTAAGTTTTGAAGTCAATTTATATCATGTATTGAGCAATGTATCTCCACTTTCTCTTTTACCATTCCAGTTAAGAGGAACCCTCCTTAATATTCAAAATAGAGACAAAGTTTTAAGGTAAAGTAACCCTCTTTCTCTTTATTTATTCACTACATACACTAAAGTATTAACAACTCAAAGAATAAAAAGAAGTCAAATTTTCAAATTTCATTACAAATATAAAAAATGAGGTTATATGGCCTCTCTTTTACAGTTGATATATTGCTTATATTTGTAGTTGAACCAAGTTTAGTATAAACTTTGATAGATTCCTCGCAATTTAAATAATACTAACACACACACACACACACACACACACACACATATATATGTATATTCTCATTAACTCCCTATATCTAGCAAGTTACTTCTCAGGAATCTCAAGTTTAGACACCAAGAGCTACCATTCAAGTACTTAGGAATCTTTATCTTAAATAAGAGAGTCTCATACAAATATTTTTAAACTTTATTTAACTTAGTTCAATTTTATTATAGTAGGTAATTGATCACTATAGTGTTGAATAATCTTTATATCTACTTGTATTGTTAATTATACATGCCCCAAAACCTAATTAAGGAGGTAAAGAGGTTGTCAAAGAATTTCTTTTGGTCTAGCAAGTCAAATAATGCTTTAGGAGCTAAATTTAAATAGATTAAGGTTTGCTCAACTAAAGAGGAGAGACATTTGAGAATAAGCTTAATAGGAAACATAATAAAATGCTTATAATCAAAAGGAATTGGAGTTTCTTTACAATATAGTAAGTGGTTGCATTCTTATATCATTAAAAACCAAATTTTTTAAACAATCAAAGCCAAACCTAATAATTTTTGGACTCTTAACCAAATGCTTAAGTTTGAGAAATAATGTGAGCCAATAAATGAAAGTTAGAATTAGGAACAAGAGAAAAACATGGTTTTAGTTCAAAAATTGGAATGAGTTATGTCCTTGATACAAAATTCAGTGTTTGAATAACCTTAAGCTAGCTATTATTCTACTTAAAAACCAAAGTAAATGTGATTGACACTACAGACATAAAGTATTCAACATAATTAAAAGGGGGTAATCAAACCTAAAGTACACAACCTTTTAGGATTTTTTTCAATTTAGTGCCTAAACTTTCAAATTTTTTAATTAAATGACTAAGTTTTTTAAACCTTAATAATTCAACTCAAAATATTAGGAGATGGTTAGTTTACATGAGAGAATGATAATAAGAATGAAAATGAATATAGTGAGAAATGAGAATGAATATAACCATTATAACTATGATGGTTGGTTAAAAAAAAGAATAATTATCGTTATCATTGGTAGTGGTTGGTTTGTTAAAAATAATAAGAAATAAAATTTTGTTATAATTTACTTAATTAATTAATTATTTTGAATTAATTAATTAATTTAAATTAATTAATTATTTTAAATTAATTAATTATTTTAAATTAATTAATTTTAATTATATTGTAATCAATTAATTAGATTTTAATTAATCAAATAATTATATTTTAATTAATCAATTAATTATATTTTATTTAATTAATTTTACTTTTAATTAATTATATTTTTAAATCAATTAATTATATTTTATTTAATTAATTTTACTTTTAATTAATTATATTTTTAATTAATTATATTTAATAAAAAAGTAAAAAAGAAAATAAATAAGTATCAAGTGTCACACCTATGGCACTTATTGTCACGATGATTTTCTTTTTAAACGGAGGAATCCGCAGTCGTTACCTTTTGAATGTGCATTGGATAAACCTCTGGATTGATGTAATAGCCTACAAATCACGTTAATCGGGTGCTCTTCATTAAGCAAGCCTTGTATGACAAGCTCGATCGAGAAAGCGTAAATAAGGGGAATCGAATACAGAACCTTACTCCACCAACTCGACTACCCCCTAGGGGGCTTCACGATGAAACTTGTCTATTAATAAGGAATGGAATTCATTTCTCTCATATGTGGGAGGTATCAAGTAATACCGAAAAGTGAGATTTCAAGAAACTGTTCATTTGATCATAATAAATAACCAAGCAATGTTTATCATTCCTTACCCATTGATTCATTCCCAAACTCCTTAAGTAAGCACCCAATTAGTTTTTGCTAATATGGCTAATATATGGAATGTGATATTTAGTAAACATGTCACATCATTCAAAATAACCTTTTGAACTTAATTATTAAAGTTTTAAAAAGTTAATTACTTAAATGAAAATTTAAAAAATTGAGCACTAAATTAAAAAAATCTTAAAAGGTTAACTTTTTAATATGTTATCCATAATTATGACCTCTATCCTAAATTACAGACCAAATATAGAAGAAGAAGATAGGACAATGTAGAGGAGACACACTCACAAGGCTTAGTCAACAAATCTGACCTAAATTCAAAACACCAACAAAAAAAGCAACTTGGAAAAAGCCGGCATCGTTCATTAATAACCATCCTAAGGCTTCCTTTATATTTTGCCTAGGAATCCATCAAAGATTAACAATATTGAATAAATTGAAAGGAAATTTTCTAACAAATATCTTGTGTAAACTTTATAACCAAGTCCCTGAAACCTTAAAGCAAATCATATTCAACTATTGCTACTCAAAACTTATTCTAGAGCCAATGTCTAAGTCTATGTAAAATACAATTCTATGACAGCAAATTGGCCTCAATTCATAGTTTAGGCTGAGCAGGTGAGATATACACAAAAAGGTCACCTAACGTTTTTTAAACTAGCTTTAAGCTACAAAATTTATGTATATGGAGAGAGAAGAATAAAGGGCATTCCAACATAAATCTTGGAGCATCCAAACTTTTTTTTAGAACACATTTTAATGGATTCAAGAGTTAATAATAATAGCATAAGAGGCCTATATAGGTATGAGCACAAAGTTAGCCTCCGTATGGAGTGTCTTTCAATTCCAGAGGATCTCTGTTCACAACACTCATTCTAATTCTTAATACTCACTTTGACAGGTAACACAAAGAAGGAGCTCTATAGTTCATCTCTTACCATGATTCGAGTCTCATAACCATTGTATGATCCTACTTTTAGTTCTTGTTGCTGGACTTTAGTTGTTGTTTTTAGGTCTTGTTTTTCCCCACTTCATCTAATATGTATTATCATTACTCTACTTATTCATGAGTTAAATGAATATTTGTTCACCTTTAGAAAAAAGTGTTTGACGTTAATTTTATACCTCTTTAACAATGATTATCTAATAATTTACATGTGTTGATTCATATCTATATATGCATATGCTTTTGCCTATTAAGTGAGAAAATTTATATTATAAAGAAATTAACCTAAAGAGCGAAAAAGCGAAGAAAATCATGTTACTAACCCCCTTACCATATGTTGGGTACTATTTGTATATTTGCTTATTAAGTGATAATAATTATAATATAAAAATTAAAATAAATAGTGAAAGAAAATTATAATCACTTAATCTTAAGATTTAGAAATATCCAATAATACACAACCTTATCTCGTAGTTATTTCTCAAAATTAAATTCACTCAGCTACAAATTAAAGTCCATTTGTTCAGCCTATTTATATGATTCAGTTGAATTATTTTCTTGAGTTTGGCACACATGACTAGATTAGTCTAAAGAAGCATTTCTCTTCCAAAGTTATAGGAAGCAACTAAATTGTGCATATTTCTTGAAGCTAAAAAGAAAATGTTACATAATTCTGCAATGACTTTATAGTAACGGGTTAACTAAGGAAGGCCTTTGAGGTGTAATGATAATAGCAATTAATTTCGAATAATTAAGCAACTCTCAGGTAATTGATACCTAGTGACAATCTTAATTATGATAAGTTGAATTGCCTATTTGAATGGGCTTATATCAGTAGAGTATTTGTCGGTAAAATTTTTGTTAATAGAGCTTTTCTAAAAAAAACTTCTCTAAGAAGTCAGTTGACTGTTTGGCCGTCATTTAAAAGAGAGCTTTTTTGAAAGAGTTTCATACAATAGACTGTTTGGCAGCATAAAAATAAAAAGTACTTTTAATTTTAACTATATTTTATTTTGTAATAAAAATTATTTATGCATATGAATATTATTTAAAATATATTAAATAATATAAAAAACACAATATATTAATTATTATATAATTTTGAATCATATGAAGCATAAATCAAAATATATCTAATCAATTCTTTTATATGGATTATAATAAGTAAAACAAATATCAAAAATAAATATTAAAATATATATATATAAGTCAAATAATATTATATAAATCTTAAAATAAACGTGAAGATGTATTTGTGAGAATTATGTGTAAAAATATAAGGGTAAAGAGAACTAAAAAATAGACTCATTAATTGATATGAAAATTTACATGAAAAAAGTGCGTTTTTGAAAATCTTCAAATTTGAGCTTCTTAAAAGGTTGTATTTTAACTTCTAAAAAAGTCATTTCTATGAAAAAAAATTACTTTTAAATTTTACAATCAAATACTTATTTTTTTTTTTAAATAACTTTTACGGTAAAAAAAAAGTGCTTATTCTTGTTCCAAAAGTTGAAACAAACAAACACGAACATTGACTGAACCGAAAAGTCCATTTTATCCACCCAGCGTATGCCTTTGGTTTTATTGACGTGCCCATTTCTCAGTCGCAAGGAGCCTATCAAAATAAGTACCACACAATCCCGATGTCCTTATCGTTTTTGAGATATACCCATGGTTTTAAACAATAGCTTCACATTTCTTATCTCTTCTTCTACTCGATATTAAACCAACGAATATGATTTTAAAGCTCGACAATGGTATCTAAGTGCTCTTAATAGCAATTAAGTCGATTGAACACTAGAAGTAAAAATTGAGAAATTGCATATCATAAACCGGCCATGTATGTATATTTGAGTCGTAACATCCAGCGGCCAACACGAGAGACTTATTGAATCAAAGTTTAGAGTCCAAAAATATATCAAAAGCACCCTAATGAATACAACAAAAACCATTCATAGACTCTGATAGTAGAAAAAGGAAATGGTTGATCATTCTGCAGTATCCTGGTCAAAGAATCTAGGAGGCTTGTAGGCAATGAAACTGATGCATTGGACTTGGCGAACATTGTCGAAGCCAATGATCCTAACGTATGCCTGGGGGTATGCTTTAATGGCCTCGTCCAGCTCCCTCAAAACCTGCAATGGGTCGGTGCAACCGAACATGGGCAGCTTCCACATTGTCCAGTAGCGACCATCGTAGTATCCTGGTGACTTGTGGTTGTCACGGTACACAAACCCGCGCTATACAGCAATTCACAAAGTTAAAACAGAATTATAGATTAGTTCTCCTGCAAATCTCATATGCCATAACATTATTTAGTCACTTAAAAACTGCTTTGTGATACTTAAGAAAGTTTTATATTGTTAAGATGCTAGCGATCCTGCGTCAATCAATTCCAACATATGAAAATATAGTCCCAATTCTGCGAACTAAAAATAAGGTAGCATTGAACCAAGAAATTGCCATTACGTAGTGTAAGACTTAAAATGATCACCTTCGGCTCGAATTCCAAGCAAGGAATCCATCCCTTGCGAAGAAGGTATGCAACTTCCTTGGCCAATTCTTCCCTACTAAGTTGTGGAAGATACGAGAGTGTCTCGAAGAACTTCTTCTTAATGGGAGGCCACACCTGCCATGCTCACCACCATATATAGACTTGTGAGTTAAGCCACGAGTTAACTTGTTTTAAGATTAATTTCCGTTTCAAAACTCTGTCATTACAGTTTCTTTTAGGTAACCATTATAGCACCAATGATGGTTCTCTTCTTTAAACACCAGTAAATTCATTTCGAGGTATAAACAATAGAACTCCTTGTGGCTACAACATGCGCAAAGAAATTGAATATTAGACAATTAGTTTATCAATTTACACAAAGCTTTAGATACAAATTTTGTTCCAAGGATAGAACTTGCCTGCATGCAAGAAACCTTTCCACCATTACTAGGCAGAGAGGTGATGTCAGTGTTAGTTTTGCGGGTGCCTGGGAAACCAGCGGTCGATTTCAGGCCAGTGAACGGTGCCACCATAGTCGCCTGAGCTGGGGTGGCACAGCTAATGCTAGCCACAGTCGCAGTTGATAACATAGAGGAAGCCATTACGCCTTCTTCTTCTCGTTCCTCTTCTTCTTCTACTACTTCTTATCTTACACAGGCTGTAGAAGAGTCACCACTTCCCCTTTTTATAAACTTGAAACCCCATATGCGAGCTTCCATTCAATGGTTGACATTTGTTTTTTGCACGGACTGCAGACCAATCAACCATTCGATCTTCACAACGTTCTGATTGGATAGCAGCCTTATCGTTTGGCACCGTAGCCGGAGTGCCACGTGGCGTTAAGGGTCCGTAACCTTATCTCATCTCAATGGAGAATGAATTGAACGACAGCCCTCCAATTTCTGCTATTGCTTGTAGTTGGGAGTTTGGACCACTCATTTGGTTGGAGATATTTGGATGAGAGTAGTCGTGATATTATGAGATGAAACGTCTTTCCTCCATGTACAATAAGTGGTTGTGTTTTGGATAGTTATTTAATGGATTTTGAGAATTCTGTTTTCTTTTTTTCTCTGTGGGACTTTTTATTAAAGAGATATAATATAAATTATTTTTATTTTTGAAAGGAACTTTGGGATTGAGAGTCACCAAATTATGGTTGAACATTAATGACCTGGGGTGTTATATTTGTCGTTATATTTGTCGTTATCATCATCACATCCAGTCTGAAATTTCACAACAAAACATGAGTGTCTCATTTGTATGACCCTGAAACATTTCAGTATGATATATGCATCTCTTTTCAATATTATTTTCTTATATATAATCAGGTTTATTTCTGCCTTTTCTTTTTCAGTTCAAGTAAAAGAAACGGGGCTCTTTCATTCGAGTTCAGAATTGCTTGATGGGTCAATCAATAGGTGGTGGACCTTTACGTCCAACTTACAGAAACTTTTTGGCCTAAATTGCGAGAATCGTACAACTTATGGTTGCGATTGCCGGCGAATGAAGGAGCTCCTGGTCCTAAATCTGCCACCCTTTACATCTCAATCATTCGATCACTTCTTTTGTGATTAACTTGTCCAGTAGCCAAGGACATCACATACAATTAAGAACAACTTACAGCCAATCAATGAGTATTCCCTTGGGAGCAATCCCTGGAAATGTATTATAATTGTATGCACCTCAAAAGTCATTGTTACAAGGAGTAAATGAATGATATTTGAAAAAAACGTCATACTCTCCATGTCTAGACAATGCATACAAGAGCTGAAGAGCAGAAATATATGCAGGAACACGATGAGTCACGTATGGACAAATTATGTGCCCATTAGGGCATCAGGATCATATACTCAGACTGATAGCTCATCCTCTGATTATCCACCTAGCACCACAGTAGAGTTATATCATAGTTAATAGCCATTCAACAAGAAACAAAGTAGCTTCTTTACAACTATGAATCCAGAGCTATGGATAACAAAGGAATGATGAATTCTGAAATATCATCATCAGGTATCTCAAACACTATGCCCGGCCCCTTGCAGGACTATAGTGTGAATAAGTCACATATATATATATACACTTCTTTTCTTCAGTAAAAATAATCAGGATCCTTTAAACACTATGGTATACTAAGAGATATATATACATGCTTGTTGCAAGTGAATTAAGTAATTTACAGTCTAAATTCCTGAAGGATTTACAGCGCTAAATCGTTGGCATCTTCACACCAACGGATCAACACTTCCAGTCTTGAGAGTTGGATGCGCAAAGAAGTAATACAGAAACTACTTGCCTCAAAGCACCAGTTCCGCAAAATCAGTGAGCATATGCACATAGAAAGTAGTGTAAAAAAGTCATCAAGATTTGACCAGGACAACCATTTGGGTGGCGCAATAGTAGCACCAACAGTTTTTTTAACATCGGTAAGTAGGTTTAGAGGTCGTTAGAGGTAGATTAAGTATTATAACAAAAGGATAGATCAACTAGCTTTCTAAACAAAAAGCCAACTGATCAATTAAGAATATCCTACTTGTACTTACCTCGTGATGCTTTCAAGGGATCCTATACACTGCCACTTCTTGGAAACCAAGTATGGCCGCTTGGCCATCAAAACACATTTAAGGTGACTGATTAATTTTTTATGATGCCCTAGCACTTTCAACATATAAGAGACTTGTGCAACTATTTTTAACTCATCCTGAAAATAAAATACACTAAATGATACAGAGTGTCAGTTTAGTGTGTTTTGTAAGCTACATTTCTCAATGTCTTGAGTTATAATTTTAAGTTTGGAGTTTGACTGATAACTGTCTTTGTAATTATTCCCTTTTCTCTTTAGTGAAATGTTACTCCTTCGCCTATATAGGCTTGAAGTCCAACCACGTAAAATCTTGTAGTTTAAATTTTCTGGTGCTTACTTTAATATTTCTTAATCTCCCTTTTTGTCATTATTATTTACCGCTGCGTTTGGTTGCTGTCTCCAATAGTTGGAGGGGAAACAGAACAGGACAGAACAAAACAAACACTGGAGACAGTGAGGTGTTTGATTGTGGTAGACAAAACAGAAATTTCTGTTTCCGTCTCGAGGACAATCTTACACCTGCGTTATAGAGGGAGTTTTTATAACAGATACGGTACTTTGTTTTGTTCAAGACACAATCATGCAAGTATAAGATGCTCAAATGAT
>JAOTIZ010000183.1:38679-52832 GCA_027123425.1 Erythroxylum panamense
CCATGTGGATTATGATTAGCGAAATTTTCTGGTAGTGCACCTTCATAGTGGGATACGTATCGGAGCGACCTTCGGGCTTCCCGATATGTACCCTACGATGAGGGGGCGCTACATTTATGGAACGAGGATGGCAACTGGAAGTGGAATTTGTTTCAACAGTACCTTCCAATCTTAGTTTGTATGGATCTAGCGGAGATAAATTCTAATGCAGCTACTTCAGCGGAAGACACCTTAAGCTGGGGGCATACTAAACATGGAAGATTTACGATAGTGTCAGCCTATGAATTAATCGAAGGGCGCACTCCGGATAGTTATAATAGTCCCTGGAAATTAATTTAGAAATAGGCAGGACCCCAGCGGATCAGAGTTTTCCTTTGGTTCAAGACCAAGAAAAAACTCCTGACGAATCAACAATGAGTGCCGCGACACATTGTGACAGATAGTAGCTACTACATATGTGGCCAGGAAGAGTCCACCTTACATGTCATTCAGGATTGTCCGAGAGTGCTAGCCTTTTGGAGGAAATGTCCCTCGGAGGTAGTCGATATGGATTTTTTCCATTAGGACGAGGAGGTTTGGGTGAAGTCCAACCTAATGAAGCACTCACAAGTGATGCAAAGGGAATGATCCACTATATTTGGAGTCACATGCTAGACGCTTTGGACATGGTGAAACAAAAGTCTTTTTGAAGATGAATTTGTTTGGCCGGAAGAAGGAACAAAAGTAGTTATGACATATGTGGAGTGGATAGTAAGAGCTAGAGAAGTGAAAAGATGTGTGTTTCCGAACCAGGGTCTCTTGGTGGGCAGTTGAGCGGGATGGACCAAACCGCTGGCGAACTGGGTCAAACTCAACACAGATGGAGCTTGTAACCCGAGATCGCGTATCGCTACCGCTGGTGACTTAATTCGCGACTGTTACGGACAATGATGTGGAGGGTTTGTTCAGCACATTGGTAGCAGCTTGTTTAGAACAGCTGAACTCTAAAGAGTCCACTCGGGTCTCACACTGGTTTAGTCACTTGGGTATCGCAGGGTTATCTTAGAAGTGGACGCTTTAAAAGTCATTAACTTGCTTTCATCTTCCATTACTGAGATTGATATAAATAACTTTTTATTGGCAAGTATTTGTGGGTTACTCCAATGAAATTGAGAGGTACAAATTTAGCACGTACATCGAGAAAAAACCCAGTACACGGACAACCTGGCAACCTTTGCTGTCAAGACCAGCTCAGGTATGCATATTTTTCGGGAGCCTCCTCTGCTAGTCCTGGAACTCATCTAAAGGAACAAGCAAAGAGCTGTGTATCGCATAGCTACGCGAGAATTAAATTAATTGAGTTTAGCGATTTTCCCCTGTAAACTATTTTTTTTCAAAATAAAAATAGGGAGCTTCTGTACTGGGAAACCCTAAGGCACCCATTTCTTTGGCAGTCGCCATACCTACCTTTAGCCTTTCCCTTTGTTCTGCCAGAAGAACCTACCTGATCTTCTTCCTTCTACCTCATTAACCAGAACCTTCTTCTTCTTCTCCGCAACTCAGCCGACGCAGCCGTCATCTTCTGTAGTTCCGACCACCGCGCGTGACGGTTCATGCTTGTTTTTCTCTCTTTTCGTGCCGCCAACAAGACTCTTGCCGCCATTCTCTTGTCCGTGCTGGCGTTTCAGTGTCTTTATCTCCTCACCCCTGATGACCACTGCGTAAGGTTGATTCTGTCGCTTGGTTGCTTCTTTGTGTCTTAGCTGATCTCTTTCTTCTATGTTACCCGGTCTATTTTGGCTCATGCACTTGCTGCCTCAATTTTAAACTTATTGAATTAAACTTATCAAATGAGATTGATTGCTTATTAGTTTTCAGATTACTAATAATGTTTTTTTTAGTTCATTTCATAAAGCTTAGAGTTTTATTAGTATGATTAGGATATCAAATCCTGAACAATTGGGTTCTATTGTCCATGTAGGAAGTTATATTAATTCTGGTTTTCTGTATTGTGCATTGTGATATTCTTTACACAGGCTGGATTAAACAGTGAAACATGCAGAATATCCACCATATTGTATCTCGTCTGTCCTCACTAAAAACCAGCCCATCTGTCTCAAGGTTTCTAGGACTGAGAAACAATCGAATATTTCAAAAGAGTATAAGAATCTCGTCAGCTAATAGGAATGGAGTGTATTGGATTGTAGGCACTCGTAATTTTTCAGAAAAGTCTGGTAGCAATGGTGATGGTGGAAATGAAGACAGAGATGAGTGGGAGAATGCAGTGGGTAGGTCCTTTGCTGGGAGTGGCTCTAATGATTTGGATTGGGACTCTGTTTCATCTTGGTCAACTGGAGTGACCAAGGATCATTTTGATGGAGAATCGGTGGTTCACAAGGTTAGTCATAGTGATAGCAGAAAACATATGTCGGCGACCTTTTCTGGCTTAGATGAGATAGAAGACAAGGTAAAAGAACTCAAGGCCGAGAACAAGAGAAGCAAAGCTTTTGTGGATGGGTGGGGTGATAGGATACGAGAGATTAGTGTACTAATGAAGCAAGTAAGAGAGCCTGGTGCAAGAGGATCTTACTTGAAGGACTCAGAAAAGTCTGAGATGTACCGGCTGCACAAGGAGAATCCAGAAGTGTACACAGTTGAGAGGCTTGCCAAGGACTACAGGATTATGAGGCAGAGGGTTCATGCTATTCTTTGGTTGAAAGAGATGGAGGAGGAAGAGGAGAAAAAGCTTGGACATCCCTTAGATGACTCTGTTGAGCTCTTACTTGATACCTGCCCCGAGTAAGATTTTATGATCTGAAGCTAGTATCAATTTCTAATATTGAGACTGGTTTGGCCTTATGGAAATTTCTTGCAGTTGTGGTTGATCTTTAACTGAGATGAATGAGCTGTTTTAGTGGATAATACGTGTTCTCTGTATTGTTTACATTATGGACCATTTTGTTCTATAAATATAAGATTTGCACTGTAGAGGATGCTGTTGTGTAGTTTAGTTACCATTGGAAATAGTATCAGCTTCCATATATCAGTGTCTCCATTAGTGTAGAGTTTTACTTCTCATATTATCTTTGTTTTCTATTGTTGCAGATTTTTCAATTCGCATGACCGAGAATTTCATGTAGCATCCCTCCGATATAAGCCTGATTTCAAGGTCATGCCTGAGGATTGGGATGGCACCACAAGAGATCCTGATGAAGTGCACTATGAGATTTCTAAGAAAGAGGATGACATGCTTTATGAAGAGTTTGTCCAGAGGCTTAACTTCAACAAAATGAAAGTAAGTTCATGTTCTTCATCCCTTCAATTTGCATAGGATGAACTAAAACAAAGGTAATGATGACTTTTCGCCACTTCTAGATAAATAACTCCTGTCCCAGATGCCCCTAAATTCTTTGTTTGTGGATGCTAATCGATTATTCATCCCATGAAAGAGAAGTATTAGCCTCTTCCTCGTTTCCATGCAACCATATGTCGGATTCAGAAAGTTAGGTCAGTGGGGGGTAAATCTCAACGACGAGTAACGTTATTAATTTTACTATTAAGTTAATAATATTAATCTCAGTATTAGATTAATAATAAAGAGAATATATAATTTATATCTAGTACTAATTTGAAGAAAAAAATTATGTGCACTAGGAGTATTATTTCAAGTCATTAGGTGTTCCATCTAATTGAATAATATCAATAATTTAAGGTGGCAAAAATTGTGTCTAAATGAAACGAGAGCTCGGTTTGTTGATGAAAATCCAGCTATGACATTTCTGTAAGTTCTTTTGTCCAGTTCAGGTCATAATATTAGAATGGTAGTAGGAAAGTTCCAGGTGTATCTGATTTGTTTTCCTAACGGGGAAGCTTTAACTTTCATTTGTTTTCTTTTTTGTATATTATATGATTGATCTTTTGATGAGAGTCCTAAAATCTATTAGAGATTGTATCTATCCTAGTTTTGATATCAGGGATTCAATGATGAGTCATGTATATGGATAATTTAATTTGAACTAGTAGGGGCAATTGTTGTGGACTCAATTTGGATTGATAAGTCCAACTGAAGTGAATGGGGGAAAAGCTGGTCAAGCTTGGATGGATAAATGACATCATATTTCCTCCTGACAGTTTGCAGGGAAAGTAAAATGCCATAAATATAGCAGGCGACGTCCCACCGAGGGGTGGAGCATGACGGTGGAGAAATTGGGAGCGAGGGGTAAGCGCGGAGATGGTGGTGGATGGAAGTTTGTGAGCATGCCTGATGGTTCCAGTCGACCACTCAACGAAACGGAGAAAATGTATGTAAAACGAGAGACCCCACGGCGTAGACGTAGAATTCTTCCATGATCCTTTTTTTAAAAAAAAAAAATCCCCAAAATCTTCTGAATTCGTTATGTTCAGCTTAACAAGATCCTTACTTTTCTCTATAAAGATGAGGATAAAGAGTTACTTCTTAGTTTCTCTGAGCATTATAGATCACACCTAAATAAAAGTTATTAAAGATGTTTCATATTATGTTCTTCACTACGAGTGATTGTTCTTATTGTGATTATTTACTTTTTAAAATAAATAAACTTGATGCTCGTGTACAAGAAGCCTAGATTGAAATAGGTCTTCATAAAACAAATATAATTATATATTATTTACAAATTGTCATATAAGGGCTATAAAAGACAAGAATCAAATAGAATAGATCGTAGATGTAAAAAAATTGTAGAAAGAAACTCATTTAAAAATGAAAATACATTTTAAAAATTATCATCTAAATGGTTGAAAAAAATATCTAAAATTAAAACCTAAAGGACTAAAAACAGAAACTGATTTCGTAAACAAATAGGAACACCATAATGTGGGCATCTTCTTAGCAAATCATTGAATCCCTCTTATGTACTGTATAAAGTCTTTGATTCAATATGAGCATAACAAGAGATGTCATTCCTCATCTTCATTACCTTAGCTGGTAGAAAGTGCTTTATTAGAAATTTCTCACCATGTGATCTCAAATTGTGATTGATCCTCTAGGAAGTGAGTTCAACCACTTCTTGCTTGATTCCTCAATAAGAAAGGGAATATCCTCAATCTAATTACATCATCAATGTCTTGATTATCTTAAAAGCATTGCAAATCTCCAAAAAATTGGTAATATGAGTGTTTGGATCCTCATCTTGTAGTCCATCAAGTTGAACAAACTAGTATACCAATTGTACAAATTTTGGCTTAATCTCGAAGTTATTGCCTATAATAATTGGTCTGATGATATTGGATTTAGTTCCAGTTAGTGATGGCCTCGCATACTCAAACATAGTTCTTTGTTGTCCCATTATAGTTTTTGTTTAAATGTTCTCAAGTTCTTGCTCCCACTTTTGTTCACTTTGTTTAAGTCTAATTATAAGGTTTTGCAAAGTCATTCTTTCAATTTCATAATCTCCCTCAACTAGTTCCAATAGATCGCTTTGGTTCATAACCAAATCCAACTACCAAAAAAGCAATAAGAAAAAGATAAATAAATGACTAAAACTAAAATATTAAGAGAAATAAAATAGCGCAAATAAAATAAATGATCAAGTCAGTCCTAGTAATGACATTAAAAACTTGATGATGATGTTATGGATTAACTTTTTTAATTACAATAACATAATGTAACTATAGCTAATACTAACAAGTATCCCACGAGGACAGTGAGTACTATTAATAACTCTTTTCTTATTATATAACTGATAATTGAGGTGATTTTAATGTTAATTTAGATTTAAAATAAAAAATAAACTAAGGACTAGTCAACACTATCAAAAAACTAGAATAGCAAAAGTGTGAAAAATCAACCAATAGAAAAAAGGTACCTAAAATTTGAACCCCCTAAGACTTCTCATACAATCATGATTTCAATAATCAATTTAATCTAAAGTTCATTAGATCATGAAAATTCCTCAATTATACTAATTTCTTTGTCAAGACTATTAATACATAATTATAGATTGATTAATTGAAATATTTTTCTAATAAAACCCTTAGAATCACTTTAATCAATTTATGAATTTCACTATTAGGTTTGTCCCCAATTCAAAAGATTTTGTCAACCTATCTCTAGGCTTACCTGCAAGTCCTTTCAATTATGATATATCTATTCATACATTAGATTTCTCAATCTTAGTTGCATAAACTCATACATGAATCAACATGTTAGCAATATTAATTCAAGAATCAATTAGAACACATAATTAAATCTCAATGAAATTAAAGAATAAACTAAATTAAAATGAAGTTACTAAAAGGTTTGTATTATGGTTCATCTAATCCAAATACTAAAAGGAATTAAGTTCAAAGTAATAGAAAATAAAACATCAAAACTAAAGAAAAAGATGAAAATTAAGGATGCCATGATTGAAATCCTTAAAATCTCTAAAATCTTCATTATAAATCGATGAAAATCCGTTCCAAATGGGTTTCTTTAGTTGTTCTTTGTGTTTTTTTTTTCCTATCATGGGGATTTTTCCTTACATTTCCCTAGCCTTCTTTGTCTTTTGTCACTCAATCTTATTTTTTAAAATTAGAAATTCAAATTCTAAGAGTTACAAAAACATCAACATAGGCATGTTAATGGTTGTATTCTTCAAATAAAAGCATGATGTTTTTCAACGCAAACAATTATATAGACACAAATATGTATTGTCAACATAGCCTTCTCACTACTTAACACCGACTTGTTGCCAGCCAACATGGGCATGTTCTACAGGAAATGCTCAACACACCTCCAAACTCTTTAACATAGCCATGTTGATATCCGGTACTTCGTAACTTAATCAAATCAACTCCAAATTACTTTAAACTTGTTTGAATTCATTCTTTTTTACTCCATGCAAGTAAATTAGACCTAGAATTAAAATATGAACAACATAAGTACCAAAATAGAAAATTACACAAATAACAAGCAAAGTGCAAAATATTGGTCAATCATTTTACTTACCTCAACTTTTTCAAGGTCAAACTCACATCGCTTATCTATTCAACTTTTTTTTATTTTCTATTTATTATACTCTACATGTATGCTAATATGACTTGATACTTAATTGTATGACATTTTATGTCGATAATAATAATAATAATAGAATTAATAGTAAGTTATATTTGCAATAAATTAAAATTTTGATTATTTAATTGATATAATTTATAATTCTAAATAAATTTATAAAATTAGGTAAAAATTGTAATTAAAAATATAATTTACCCTTAGCATTATTATAAACTATCAAGTACTTACAAATATATTTTTCGGCTCAAGAAAATAAAATTAAGAGCTATTTAGTTTTATTTCTATTTTTTGTTGTAGTTTTTAGTTTTCGTTCATTAATTTATTTTATGATTTCAAATAAAAACATAAACATGTATAGTTGTTAATGTCTAATAATTACGTATCAGATAAAACTTAAAGATAAATTTTTTTTATAAATAAATAAATTATTTTAATCTCTTATATAATATTTATTGATAAATTATTAGTAAAATATTAAATTGTATTATATTAAAATAAAATGATTAATATTCATTTTAATATATTTTAAATAATAATTTTTATTTAAATTTTATATATCTTGAAGATATTTTAAATTTAAATTATATTTATGAATGGTTATTAAATTAAGAATATATAATTATTATTTATTAATATTAAATTAAATTATTCATAATTCTTATTTAATAATTAATATTAGATATCTAAATAATCTATATTTAGTTGATACTAAATACAATTATAAAAATAAAAAACGAACAACTGTTTTTATGGTTTTATAAGTTATGAAAATTGAAACAAAATTAAAATTAAAATTTAAATAAACACTCAAATATGTAAATTCTTTGTAGTGAATTTAAAAGTAAAAGTGAAAACAAATAGACTAAAAAATTAGGCTAAATGAAAGCAATTAACTTATAATATCCTCATAAGAATATTGGACTCGGGTAGGCCCCAGAGAAAGGGTGACACAAGCCCATACTAGTTTTAAAATATGCGTATGTGCTAAACTACTAGTTTAACCAAATATATGTGCTTCTTTATGCATTAAATTGAGGTAAAAAATACATTTAACCCCTTATGTTTTATCTTTTAATACATTATGCCCCTTCTATTTTAAAGATAAACTTATTACCCGCTTTGATCACTAATCAAAGGAGCTTAAAATTTAAAAAGACATTTCTACCCCTATATTATGATGGCATCACCACAATTATACATATTGCATTTTTTGGACAAAAAAATCATTTTAATCTTTTGTTTAATAATTTTTTTTTGTTTAATGAATAAATTTTTTTAATGATTCAACAAATTATTCATTTTTAATAGTTGTGTATGATTTTTCTTATAAGAATAAAATTAAAAATCAAAATAAACTTATTTTATAATATAAATTATTAATTAAAAAGTTTCAGATAACGTGAAACATAAAGAAAAAGATTAAAAAAAATATGTTAAATGAATGTGAGAGAAATTTTTAATTTTTTATAAACTGTTCATTTATTATTCCTAATATTTAATTTCAAATTATATCCGAATTAGGAATAAAAATTTAAAATTATTTAAAATTTAGTCTAGGGTAATAAACTCTTATCTTACTCGAACAAACAAGCAAGTAAAAATTAAAGAATGTAATGTTTTTATTTTCAATTACCGTAGTTACTTATCTAATCTAATTTCTTAGTCTTCGTAAGAAACTAGAGAGACTTAGAATCCGGATTCCAGATACAACAACAAACGTAGCATCCAAGAAAAATAAAAAAACAACAACAAAAATGAATATATAGAGGTAAACGCCACTGATTTCATTTGTACCACCATGCTCAAATAATAGAACTCTCAATTACACATACCAATACTAAAGTGTTATATATAGGACTAAAGTGGGAAGGTTACATAGGAGAGAAACAGGAAGAGTGACAGAAGCCGGAATCAGATACTCATGTAGAAAATGCCGGTTGAAGTTAATTTATGGGAAGCTAGCAGCTGGGTTCTAATGGCCTTAATACTAGAGCTAAAAGACAGGTTCTGGACTTCTATGGCATATACGGCGTACAATACAATATCAATAATGCAATGATCTGGTGGTCGCATTCTTCTTTGAGCAATTTCGTCTCTCTAGAATTGACCGCTGTGGCTAATTCACTGGCATAAGGATTTCTGGTGACGGAAGAGCCACGAATATGAATACGAACCCTGATCCAATTTGCAATAGTTGTCATCTTCCCACAGTTGTTCCTGTCACTTGTATCCAAACGAAGCAGTAGTTAAGTTTTGATGGAAGTCAAAACAGGCGGAGCCATTCCACCACCAGAAACACTGTTTTGCTACATTTTTTCCTTTTCACAAATTATGTTATGGTATTTAATTTCGGTTGACTTAAAATCACAGAATATGAAAAAAAAAGGTACTTAGGAAGACAGGAGCTCCCTTAAGTCCAATGGGTGAGCAAAGAATGAGGAAGGAGCTGCTTCCATGTCATGCACTAGGCCAAACTTAACACTAATGTTTAGTTGGCAAATGTTGAGTATAGCCTCATTGCATGAGATGACAGCTCTCGTCACGTCTGGGCTCTCGGGATTGGATAGAAAGGAGCTCCTAATGTCGAGATCAGATCCTCTGATCCAGGTACTCTGTTCCTAGTCAGTGTCAGAGAATCTGAGTCATCCATTATAATAGATGGCTCAGATCCTCTGGTACTGGCTAGGTACAGAATAACTTAACCAAAGGGCCCTAATGTCAGTAGAGGAATAGGAAAATGTGAAGGACCACTACTTGCCATCCACCTTATTCACTTACATACAAGCTCATAACTTGAGAAATCTGGCTACAGGAATTTCCTCTATAAACCCTAGTCAACTCCAGATCGTATGTGAACATGACATGTACGGAGCTGTCGAATGCGTACTTCTTCTTATCCTCACTCTTGACCTCGTTAGGGGATGGATACCATTAATTAGCCTCTTGCAAATCAGAGTATGATACTACCGAGACAAAATGAACGGACCATGAGAAAGCTCTCCACTACCCAATAGCGAGCCACGAGATGTACATCAACTCTTAGTATTCACCATCGTTTACCAATCCTAACCGGGGGAAGAGTATGTGAATGTACATAGAGTCATGGCTTCTCCTCTTCTCTCTCCCTCTCTTTTCTTTTATGGGAACTGTCCTAGTTGTACTCATGTGCTGTAGACTTGACTTTCCAAGTCGCTTGTGTTTAAGCCTCTCTAATAAAGAAATTCTTTTGCTTTGTAAAAATGAAACGAACCTTGGCTTATTCTGAACATCTACTAACACCCATGTATTTAACTCTTTTCTGACGCTTTGCATTTTTTTCTTCCTTTATATTGTTTCGCGACTTTATTTATGTCACGCTACAAACTTGTTAACCCACAATTTTTTTTAATTTTTTCCTCATTTATATCATTAATTACAAAATTCCTTACCAGTCTCAAAAGAATTTCCATCAGTCACAAAAATTATTTGAACAAGCATAGCAATCAAAATTGTCACATTTAAAGGTATATACAATAAAACAACTGCATTCAATTTGATCTACTAAATTACTTAGATTTTATACTGTCAATCATACGTATTAAGATTACTGATAATCTTTCTATCCCCTAAAAAAATATAGCGACAAAAAGTGAGTTAGCTACTCCGTAAGAATGATTTGATCATACACTCGCTCTCCCGTATGATGATGTCATAATTTGCAAAGATATATTCTGACTCTCATAAAAGTACTGTCCACTCCATCGTTTTATTATGAGTTTGTGGCTATGATAATAATAAATTGTAATTCTTATAATAAACTACAAACTCAAGATCAAGTAGAAAAATTCAAAAGGTAATTACATTAATAAGCTAAAAATACAATAAGATACAATAAAATAAAAGAAAATATATGAAATAAATATGAAAGTAAAATTAAAAGAAAATAAAATAAAAAAGATAAAACAAAACAAAATGAAAATGGCTAGAGTAATAGTATTTAGGCATTCCTAATATCCAAATCCCCAGTAACGGGCCAAAAACTTGATTGGACTATTTCGTGAGTAGCCAATATTTAATATCGCAAGTGCACCACGTAATTGTGAATAACACCGGCAAGTACGAGTTGATCTCATGAAGACTATGAATACTAGTACTTACCCTTCCCCTATTATTTAGCCTAAGAATTGATTTTATATTTTTAATGAAAAGAAACTAAAATTAAGGCAAGTAAAATGAAATAGAAAACCAAATTGAACAAACAATTCAGGAAGCACTAGGAAGTCATCGATATCGAGTAATTAGTATGTAGATTTTGAATCCCCCTAACCCTTGCAATTATGTTGTTGATTAGTTGGACCGTGGAGATTCCTAAATTGTGCTAGTAGGTGACCCTACTAGCAACTAATCCTAAGATCTCTAACTGAATTATTCAAGTTAAATCTTATAAGATTGCGTTAACCTTTTATAAATCCCTCTATTAAGTTTGATCATAATCTAGAAGATTTATACCATCCTATCTCTAAGGTTGCAATCAACTCTTTCTAATTATCTTGGATTTATTCAAACTAGGATTTCTCAATTGCTAACTTGAAATCAGATTATGGTCTAATATTTTGGATTACTAGAATCACAATAATCAATCAATCAATTACATTAACAAAATAATCAACACATGTTAAAGTATCTAAATAAGGTTCATCTAATTTAGATACTAATGAAACAATTAGTTATACATTGCTAAATATGAAATCAGATACAAATATATTGAAACTTGAATAAAAAACAATGAAATCATAATTTTAAATCTCTCTAATTGTTCTCTATCAAGTATTTTGATGATGTAGATATCTGATCTTGCATTATAATAGATCCGTTGATAAAATATTTGCGTCTCCCGCTCTTCTAGCTCAAAATTGCCTCTGGAATCGTCTCTGGAACTTCCAGAATGATGCCTGCCACCCCCTACTCTAATTTGCCTCTGAAACGTCGCTTTTATGTGAAAATCTTGGTTTTGGGTTTTGTATGGTAGTACACAGGAACATTTACAATTGGAAATCTCCAACTCCTTACAGATTACTGATTTTCTATTTTACACTGCATTTTTGTCCAAATTCTTCTCATTTTAAGTCCATGAAGGCAATTATCACTTGTAAACACACTTAAAGCAAATTAAGTATCAAATATATAAAAAGTATAAAATATCAAGAAAAATATATCAAGTATATGGGTAAAATATAGTCAAATATCCATCTATCACATACTAAAGGGAAGAAGCCAGTGAGAAATTAAATACAGGCCATCATACTCTTGCTTTCTATACCATTTCTTAAAGTTGAGGGGGACCATGACTGGAAGCATAAAAAGTGGAGTCGGTAATGGTAAAATAACATCTCTTTATTATGATAACAAACTGTGAATAACTATCAGTCAAATTAGTCAGGATTAAGTCTATACTTAATTCATGATCCATTATGAAACTCAAACTGGCTTACCTCTCAATGTATCCATTCGTTTTCAGCACATACTGCACTAGAGATGATCCCTCAGTCATCTTAGAGCGGAAGAGCAACCTTGAGGTCTCAAACCTCTCAGACTGAGCTTGTTCATCAAACAGCTCTCTTAAATGGTAGACTATGGTATAAGCATCCTTAGGTCAATAGGTAGGTATCATGTTAGAGAAGTGTTCTAAAGACAATCACCTTTAGCACTTATTGTACAAATCATTTTATGATTAATAAAGAAATTTTTCATTATTTCGATGTTCATATATTTATGGATTTGATGTTCATTATTTATGGATTTGATATTGATCTTAAATTGATTTAATGAAGTCCTTGATATAAAACATAGGATGGAGCAAATCATGATGAGATCATGATATTGAGATTCCTATCATGTGTAAATTATATTAGTATCTAAACTTTCCCTAGTCATAGGATTAATGAGATGGGATATCATTAATTTGGATAGACTAACGCATGTTATACTCTTTGATTGGATCAAGCAGTAGATCTCATAAGCTGTAGAAATAAGTTATTTAGAGTTAACATATGGATGCTTACTAAGGGTCGTAAGTACATTAGATTTAGATTGACCTACTATGAGATAATCATATAGATATCCTATTCCAGTGTCAATGAAAGTCTCATTATAGTAATGGTACTAGCATCCTTCGACTTGAGGTACTCAAGGATATCTTAGATACTGATCTTGTGCTTTGACTCCATTAATCGGTGCCTTTCAATGGTTACTCATAGGGTGGTAATTAGGTACAGCTTGAGATATTTAGAGGTAATTGAGTAGTCAAGAAAGGATTCACCACTCCTGATAGAAGGAGATGATACCCACGACCTCTTGTCGAGGTCATTACTTGAGAGTCTCCGACTAGAGCAAATATGCGTCATGAATAGAGTCTTCAATGATACATAAAGTAATGAGATCCTTAGGACAAGATCTAATATCACTTAGACTAGATGTGACGTAGTCAGTCTAGTGAGAGTTGACACTTTGACCATACTTTGAACCGAGTGAGGTATAGATGGTGAAAGGATGAATTGCACGGCAACATTACATATGGAAGCACTACAACAAAAGCATACATTTTGCGACGTCTAATAGACGTCGTAAAAGCTCTTATCACGTCGCAGAACACCATCGACGACGTCTAATAAAACGTCGCAATAGACGTCGTAGATAGTCGGTAGGTAATGGGTTTCTCTGACGTCTAAGTGAAGACGTCGTAGATAGCTAAGCTGTTTTACGACGTCTAATAGAACGTCGGAAAAGTAGTGTATAATGCCCGACGTTGGGTTTAAACGTCAGAGATTGTATGCCTTTTTACGACGTTGCATAGACGTCGGAGGAAAATGACATTCTGCGACGTTGAGTCAGACGTCGGAAACGTTACATATAGTTCCCGACGTCTATGCAAAACGTCAGGGATTGTGAAAAGTTACATTCTGCGACGTCTAGTTCATTAGACGTCGTGGATTGTCAAGTATTAATTAAATTATAATTAATTTATAATATTTTTTGTAAATTTTGTTAATAATGTTTTAATATAAATTGGAAATTCATAATGTTTTAATTGATATGAATATTGGAATAATTTATAATATAATAAATTTTAATTATTAAAATTTAAATTTAAATATGTTTTAAA
>JAOTIZ010000183.1:52932-71007 GCA_027123425.1 Erythroxylum panamense
GTGAGCCACTATTTTGGTTTTATCTCTGTATACCCATTATTTGTAATAGTGGAAGAAATATTCTGAGTTTTGTCCGTTGACGTAGCCTAAAGTTAAGGGTAAACCAAGTTAAAAATTATGTGTCCATTTTGCTCATTTTATTTTTCCTTTTCACAAAATACACCCTCTGCGCTCAACAAAACATGCCACTATTAAGCTTTAATGCATACGTTTAACCTACCGACGAACTAATCCAGATTTTCCTTAACTAGACAGGAAAATCTTAAAATGGAATATATCTTATATGGAAGTACGATTATAGTAAATTTTAAATTCTCGAAAAAATATAATATATTTTCAATTTGAGATTTTATCGTTTAGATTTATATTAAAAATTATTGAACTTCAAAATTTTGAGTTATTGAATAACACGAAGAGTAGATCTCGTAAGATTCTCATAATGATTTGGAATGTACGATATATTCTATTATCATCAGATCACAACAAACCCACTAAAAGACAAGAGATCAGCCCTTTCCTCGTTTAACTCATCACCATTTGCCAGGACAAAAAAAAATTAAAAACGACACAGGTACTTGGCTAAAACCATTAACAAACAATCAGCAGAGAACTTGACCATCATGCAGGGTTTCCCTTTCTCGACCGTAAACTTGTACGGCTCTGAAGTTTGTAAAGGGCAATGCTGCGAATATCTACCGAACTTAATATTATATTAAATTTTAGTATGGTAGTTAATATTAAGTACTATTTTGAATAATTTTTAAATTTATAAAATAGATTATAAAATTTTAAAATTAAAAAATAATTTATTGTCATATTATACAGTTGTATTGTATAGTTTATAAGTTTATATTAACAATGTTTCCTAAATTCATAATAATAAATAATAGTCATAATTAATATGAAATAACAATAATTTTCAGATATTTTATATATAAATAATAACTACAATTAATATGAGAAAAGACAATTATCATCATATAAGTGTAAAATTAAGAAAAATATACAGTATTTGAAATATTACAAATTTATCATATAATAAATAATAATTACATTAAATATCAAATAAAAAGAACAATAAAAATACTTAACTTTTTAATTATTATAATTTACAACAAGAGTTTGTCACGAGAAAACAATCAATTAAAAGTGAAACTTGAAAAAAAATATTATTTAATTTACTATTAATTAAATATAATATTTAATTACTTAATATATTAATTATTAATAATTTAAACATTTTTAATTTAATATTACATATTTAATTAATTAAAATTAAATATTACTAAAATTGTAAATAACTTAATTTAATTTAAATTTGTAAAATTAATTATTATATTTTTAACATATATAAATTTTAAATAAAATAAAATTTAATATTTAAAATATATTTAAAAATAAATATTAGTTTATAAATAATAAAATTTAAGTTATTTATTTTAAAAATACTATTTATTAATAGTTTATTAATAAATATTATATAAAAGATTGAAATAAATTTAATTAAAAATAATTTATTTTAAAGTTTTATTTAAATTTATAATTATTATGAGTAATAAAAATATTTATTTTATTTTAAAATTAAAAATTAAAAATCACAATAAAAATTTAAATAAATAGTTAATTAAAAGATGTTTGAGGAGGGAGGGGAGACGTCGAAGGAAAAGTTTTGAAAATTTCTTAAAAATTTTGCTAAAAAGTTCTTTAATTTTTCAAATTTTACTGTATTATTGGTCGGGACCTGGCAAAATCGGCGTGTACCCATTGATATTTATAACCGATATTTTTGAACATAATTTTGACCCGGGCTAATAAACTGGAACAAAATCTTTTGTCCAATATTATTCTGTCCTATTCTGTCTTATGAAATCTCAATTATTTATTTTGTGGGACCCACGCGAGATCCACATAGGACCTACACAGAATTTACATAAATAAACGGCTGAGATTTATTAGACATAATAAAATATCATAATATTGGAAAAAAAATTTAGACTCCAATAAACTACGGAATTCAAATCTTTTTTGTTTTTTTTACTACAAGGAAAAAAAGAACAAAAACACGCTTACTAAGGGTCTTGAATGTCAGAGCAATGGATCTTCCTAAAGTGTACGACAATGCAACAGGCCTAGGGATAGTTGACAAGACAAGGGCACGGGTATCCAATTGTTGATGAGTTACGAGGAGAAGCTTATCGTACGGTCCTGTAATTTAGTGTTTGGTTTACCTCTTAGACTTAGATTCCTCGATTCAGATTCCCTCTTTCACAAGCTAGTGGTGATTTCAATCCTTTGTCTTTTTGTAGCTTTTGACATGTCCACCGCCTGTACGTGCAACGAGAGAACTGCCAAGTGCTTTGAGATGAAGTAGGACTTAAAGAAAAATAGCAGAATATTGATTTCTAACGAACCTTTATATGTTTCTTTTATAGCTAATAACGACAAATTATGGAGACTTCAAACTATGCGCATCCGGAATTCTGGTTAGTAGTTACCCAAGTTCTTATTCGGTGAAGAGCTTATTAGTTCTTTTTTAGCTTTGTTGACCTACTTTAACTTATTAATTTTATAAACAAATTTATAAGGTTGTTTAGTAAAGAGTTGGTTGATTCAATCCAATCAACTGATTTTTAACCGGCTCTTCCATTGGAGCGTTTTATCCTATCAGCTGATATTTTTTCGGTCAAATCTTCATTTTGTCCTCGTTACATTTATCTCTGTTTTTCTCCTCATTGCTGCCTCCCTGTCGCTGGCTAGTCTCCATCATCACTTCCCATCGTTTCGTCTACTGCGTCATCCATGGGTGTTTAATCGACCATCGTGATCTTACCAATGATAACGTCGCCATTTAACCATCACCTGCGGCGAAATAAGACACTCCACTAATGGCTTTCAAACCACTTGTGAGTTTAATCACAAAATCCAATAAAATAGATGCAAAGCGCAGGCAGTAAATCGCAAGGATAAACAAATACAGTAGCAGAAATAAGGAGCACACGTGAACAGACACAAAACAAGGTAGACGCAAAACAATTTGTTTTATAATGCATATTTGGGCATCCAATGCAATCTCAAAAGCATAAAATTAGAGAGTGCTGGCAGAACGTAGAAACAAGTTTCAGAAGCTACAATATATGCATATTCTGAACAATTCATATGTGAGCATTCTACAATATTATTATTATTATTATTATTATTATTATTATTATGGTTGTTATTACTGTTATTGCTGTTATTGTTGTTGTTGTTGTTGTTATTATTATTATTATTATTATTATTATTATTATTATTATTATTATTATTATATGTTTATGTTTTTTTATTAGAGTTATAAACTTAATTTTTGTATAATTAAATACCTAAAATCTAAATTCTTATAAGAATATTCATTAAAATACTAAATATATAATATTCATATTCTTATATGTTTTTAAAGTCATGTCCTCATAAGTCATTTTACACATAAACAACTAATCCTAAACAGCTAATTTTATCAAACATCTTTAAGAAACAGCTAATGCAATCTGCTGGTCAAATCAGCTGATAGAATCAGCTACCAGCTAAATGCAATCAGTTGATTGCCAAATAGGGCCTAAGTATCAGCCTATGTAGAAAGGTTTCTAATACTCTTATTGTATAGAACAATTAAATCACATTGGATTATGTACATTAAGACTTCCAAACTAGGCTTTAGGTAAGCTTGGATTTGATCGGAGTGCCTCAAGTTTGATTGTGCTTCACAGGCAGGATTTTTCCAGCAGGCTCAAGCTTGTCATCCTTAGACTTAAATAATAATTCTCTAAAGATTTCAAATTTAAGAACAATGCTATCTTTATTTTATTTTATTTATTAATTGTGTTGATATTTTTGTATATAGATTTAGGTAGGATGAGCCTAAGATGTTATGTACTTCGATTGAGTTTTTGTTTAATGGATTTCTATTTTTGTGATTTATCCATATTTTTATATTGATTAAATTGAAGGGGTGAAAAATGAAAAATTCAATATTTTATTCATATATCAAAATACAAAATACAAGATGTATTTTTATATAAATAACATCTCAAAACAATTAATTTTTCTCACTACCTAAGGTATATAAGCATATATTTTGTGCTTATATACCTCCATGATTAACAGTTTCTGAATGAGTACTTGAATTTGGTCTGATCTGACTAGATCCTCCACGACCTCTACCTTGTCCTCTATTTCCAGCAAATGTATGAGAGACCTCCCTACTAGCTTGTGATGTTTGGGACTGTCTCATAGGGCAATTGGCTATCAAGTGCTGACAAATTGAAAACATGCACCCATCGCCTTCTAACAAGTACCCCGATGGTATTTAGAGCAATGAGGGCACTTTAGAATACTAAAACCTTGACCCACAAAGGAACCCCTACCAGAAGCAGTCAATGAGGGAAAGATTTGTCGCTTTCCCCTAGCTACAGATCTCTGAGTAAATTCTGGAGCAGAGAAAATACCTTTATGACTCTGCTTGCCTAAGGACTGACCTCCTCTAGTAAAGCCCCTTCGTTGAGCCTTTCTCTTCTAACCATCTCATGCTTTTCTATCTTAATAGCAGCTTGCACCAGCTGATGGTAACTCACTTGCTATAAGAGAATGAATGATGCCAGATGTCCTCAAACTGATGACACCGAAACTCCTCAGCAAGTATAGGTTCAAATCCATACTTGCTGAGTCGATTGAATTCTCTAGCGTATCAGCAACAGACAAATTTCTCTACTTCAGGTTTAGAAACTACTTCCACTTCTCCTTTCTATAAGCTTTAGTCTTATATTTGGTTTTAAATTCTTGGGAAAAGAAATTCCAAGTTATAAGCTCCGATAATTGAGGATTCCTCAAAATAAATTTCCACCATTCATAAGCTGCTCCCTAAAGAAGGGAGATAGCACAGTGCACCATCTAATCTGGTAGGTAATTAATTTCATCTAGCACCTTTTTACCTTCTTCAATCAAAATTTTGCCCTTTCAAACTCCTCCAGAGATGTTTCAATAAATTCCTTAGCTTCATACTTCCGTAACTGATCAATCGGAGTCTTGGGCGCGATCATATAGTGTAACAAAGTCATCATCTCTTGTAATAGCTTAACCAAAGCCTCCCCCTGAGTCGGAGGTGGAGGTGGTGGCACTTCAGCTTCACCTCGATTGACCCTAAAGGGTCTCGATATAGATGGACGAGATCGTTCAGGATTACTACTCTCAGCAACCTCGCCAACGGCTTTATGAGATCTTTCCATATTTAATTCTATAACCAAAATATAGGACAAACTGTATTAGGCAAAACACAACTCTTATATCCAAGTATAAGCAATAGTTAAGCGCTGGTTAAACCAGAATCGCCTAAACCATGCTCTAATACCAAACGATGTAACACCCTCATACCCTATGGGAGGACATGTAGATGCTACATAAAATAGAACCAAAATAATCTAAAACATACTAAACATTTATTACAAGCATTTCCATAAGCTTAATCAAACATACAATACATATCATTAGATGTTGTTGTAAACAAACCATGACATACATCATATATAATGAACTTATTATCATACATGCCTTAAACATAATCCATCCTATAATAAGGTTATTACAAGCCATTAAACAAAATACAAACAGTCTCATATTGTCAGATACAACTAAAAAACTCAAATATATATCTTTCTAAACAAAATAAATTCCAAAACAAAACACATTCTTCATTGACCACTATGGTAGTCCTTGTCCCAGTCTTTAACCTTCTTATCAGAACCTACACGAAGGCAAAACCACCGTGCTAAATATATAGCTTAATAAGGAATAACTAAACAATATATAAAATGGTGACTGTTTCTAACAGTCGTCTAGCATTCACATGCATTGTATCATGTCAATACACATACAAACTTTAATTGTTCAAATTACAAAGTAATCCAAACATTATGCTTCAAAACATAATTTGATGGATATAGATTCAGAGCATTCTCGCATCATAAAAACTCATAAATATCAAACAAAATGTACAAATATCATAATTGAATGTCATAATAGGATATAATCCTTTCATATCAAAGTTTGACTTATATCAGAACAGAAATTGTTTTATATCATATCAGAATTTGCTTATATCAAAACTGAACATGTATTAGAATACAAAACAAGTTAGACTGCTAATCCTTTTTACAGAAGTGGGTAACAGGACGAGAATAGAAGATATATGAATTCAAACAAGTTAGTTTGAATTCATAAACAATTCAAACTTTTCAAAAATTTTAAATCATTATTTCATTTAATACATATGACTATATCACATAAAGTCATTAGCAATATAATGTATTATCTTTTTATGAATTAGTACTCCATCTAATACGTAACATGTATAAGATTTAACAATTCAATACTATCATCATCCTTTCACCGAAGATTGATTTGGTTATTCTTCTACTTGATAAGTTTCATACGATTCATAATCATTAGGATACATATACCTTGTATGTAACTTTATGATTCTCGCTTTGATAATTTAACCAACATGAAATAAAATGATAGTCTCGGTTATCCAACTTTTTATTCTTGCCACTTGTAAGTCTTTGCCTTATTTTGTCATCAACATGCCATTTAGATGCCAATACGAGAGACAAGCATCAACCAAGTCTCAAAAAATACTATAGATTGAACTTAAGAGTCTAACAAACCACCCCTACTAAAAAAAACTTGATGCCCTTATTGAAATAATTTGTGGACAATCCTTCATGAGTAATTCCCTCGAAGACTCCTTAGCTAAAGTTTAATGAAAAAAGCTAGTCTTTGTTCCCATTGACATATTAGCTATATAACATTTTTCCCCTTCATTGGGTTTGCTCTCGCTTAGATGGTTCTTTATATGGCTTGTTATGCCTATCATAACATAAATATTAAGACATGTTTCTTCTGTCGAATTCTGACCTCCCTTTCATTAATTTTTTTAAACATAGAATTGGTTTTGTCCTTACCCACCCTTTCATTTTGAGAATTTATAAAGCACAATGTGGCCTTTCATAAATGAAATAAGTAATATATCTTTTCAATTATTTTTTAAACTTATAGTGAGAAGTTTTGCATACCTCTCTTTGCCTTTCTCTAAGTTGTTTTAATTTTCGCCGTTATTCTTATGTTTTCTATTAGTTTAAATAGGTGGTGGCATTTGAAGATCCACCAAGATATTTGCATACACTTATATTATAGGTAGGGTGTATTATAGCGTGACTTTAAATTTTTTTGCAAAGTCTTTGTAATATAAACCACCCCATCAAAAATAAGTTGAAGGTAAAGAAGCTTCAATTTAGTAAAATTGAGAACACTAGGGTTTGGAGCAACATCCATATTGTTCGGATTTGGAGGCGTAACATTGACCTTACCTGTAAAAGTTTCCTGCATGGCCTGGGCCACTTCCTTAATTAGAGTGTGGTTCAAATGTATGGTTGGACCCGTTTTAGAGGAGTTAGCCTTTTCCACTACAGATGGACCAGCAAAACTATCATGGTGCTTTCCAATAACGATATCACTAGATTTTTGGATCCTTTGCTGGGCCCCGAGGCCTAGACAGAACCTGCTTTCCCTTATTTTTGCTCAGTGAACCACCTTTCTTGTTATTACTCCGTACCATGTGAATTTACCTTACTTGAAAATATAGCAAAATAGTTAGAATTTGGATTATTATTGCTCTCCCTGATACCCCCCGGAGGTTTGGGTCGGGTAGGGCAGCGTCATCTATGCTCCGCAATCATCTGGTCTCCAAATTTTGGCGAGGATGTTTCTTTCCCTCAATGTATAATTTTTCAAAGTCTTGTATAAGGCTTTATGTAAAAAACAAACCCAACGATTTAAATAAAGGTCAGGTGAAAGGTTGAGAGCACATGATTTCTCAAAAAGCAAGCTTCTTACCCAACATGCCAATGTGTTAATGGTCTCTCCACAGTGAGATCACTCTCAGGGTGCAACGTAGCCTAAAGTCTGCCTCAAGGCTTATGGTAAAAAATAATGGTAGGATGGCTCATTAAAAGAGCTAATTGAATTTTTAAGACCCTAACATCTCTCGTGGGTCGCACCATTAGGTCAATCGGCTGAGTAAAAGAATAAGTTCCCTTACACATTTACGACAATGATCGACTGTCCATACTTTGAAGACACAATAACTTGCAATGCCTACTTGCCTCCTCTACTCCCTTCATTCACTTATCCTCTCTACAACATTTTCATAATTATCATTATGAGTATAAAAGGGGAAGGTCACCATAGACAAGAAAATGTGACTTTCACTTAAAACTTTTCATAAGTGCACAAATTCTTCATAAATGTGAATTTGAATTACACATTAGAGTATTAACTTTGAATAGGAATGACAAGGCTTAACCTTAACCTTAACCTGATGCCATAAAATTAACTCAAAACTCAATCTCAAGACTCAAATCATTCCAAAATATCATTACTTTGGTTTAATTTCTCAAAATGATGTTATTTTGGTCTTGAATTTCTTAAACTTATAGAACAAAATGACATCGTGTTAGGAGACTAGGCAAAAAATGATGTCATGTTAGGGAAGAAATTTGGGCTATATGATTAGATTTTAGGTCAGCTTCTCAAGCTCGAACATGATTCAAAACACTATAAAATCGGATATGACTTATTATCTTAAGGCTAAGTCAAGCCAAAATTGCCAAACCTTCCTTCAAGAACCACTCCAACACCTTTTTTGTTGGTAGAAGTTGCTCCTCTAGACGTGGTTAATTAGCCCTAATGTTAGTCTTGTCATTTACACAAAGGCCAAATTTTTTATCTGATTGGTGTCTTTCGAACTAAATCTCCATTATCTCTCCACAAGTGCCCCAGACCGTAGTAGTTGGGGATATCACGAAGACTGGTTATAAAATGTCATACGTGACCAATTTTTAGATTTGAGAATAATGCAATGCAAGCATGGCCCAACTGTTTTCTATTTTTTGTTGAACCCAATTTTCAACTTACAATACCATGAGAGCTGGGCTTATATGTAGAATTCAAGCCTAACGCTATTAGGCTGGCTTTCGCATATTTTTTAGGACTCGATTTTGACGACTCTTTTCCTCTTCCCATTTTTCTGTCTAAACTCTAAACAGACCAGAGAAGTTTGTCTTCTAGTGTTATGCTTAATAACTTGACAGTACAGCTTCGTCTGTATCAAAACAAAAAACAAAAATCTACTGAATGAGTAATTATGAGTATGCGTTGTTCCTGAAGATTATTCGCATGTAGATTCTTGCGATAAAATATTTTGTGAATTCAGAAGTACTTACAGAAGAAAACCCCTCTACTCGATCTATTTATTTACTAGTCAATAACTTAGCCCTTCAATGGAAACAGTAGTAGTTGCTGACGATTGAAAACGATGAGCATGGCCTGAACATAGAGTTGAGGAACTAGTAATGTTATCTGCTAATAGCAAAAATGACAATCTACAGCATACTTACACTGTTGCACCTTGAGACTTGGATGCCCTTTCTTCCATTTTATGATTGGTTGAGCCTGGTTCACACTATTCTATTCTTGATTTAAGCCTTGAATTTTTGACCAATCCCACTGAACTCTAAAGATCATCAATTTATCTTCTTTAAATGGGCAAAGATCACCAAATTCTTCCTGAAATTTCCTTTTGTTATTTGTTTAGCTATTCCTGCCATTTCTTCCCCCATCTAGATTCTGTGCTCATTAACTTAATCATATGTAGCAAGGTTGGACTGATCATCTTCCCAATCTAGATTTAGTGCATCAAATTAATTTAGCTTTTAATAATTTAGAGCTAAGTATTCCTAAAACAAAGCAATACAATAAACTCAGACTTCGTATGGTCCCATTTACACAACATATGCATGCGCTTTTTCAAATGATATTATGAATGCCAGTGATCCTGAAATAAGAGTCAAGTTTTGTAATTTATTTAAATTCAGTTAGATAGTTTATGCTCTGAAAGGATGAACGAGAGTTCCTTTTTATTGTTAGAAAAAGGGGTCCACTATTACACATATCTATGTGAGGAACAAAATGATAACACATATCAATTTGTGGAACTTACAAATTGAGAGAGAGCAGCCGCATATTGAATGTGGGAACTCCCCAGAGGGGCTTAGGGGGGGACGTGGAGGAGAGGAAACGTTTGTAACTTCAGAGAAATTGACTTGTCAATGCATTTTCCCTTATTTTGTGGTGTAAATTTCAAGATCTGCTCCAAAAACAAAACAAAATGACCACTAGCTTCCATCTGGAGAAATGGTTGATGGTGGGATCGATAGGTCCAGATGACGATAATAGTACAAATGGACCTCTCACATGCTTGGCTAAGCACCAATAATGCACGGAAACAACTAAACTAAGAAATAGGAAATTATAAAAGAAAATATAGTGTTTATTTCTTGTACCGAAATGCTATGTGCTATATTCCAAACTGATAGCTTGTAGCTAAAAAGATGTGTAAATCTTAACAAAAAAAAGATTCACCAAGTTATGACATTCAATGGAACAAAATAGAGATGCTATACTTTATTCGATGTGTGAAGACTTCTTTGCTCATTCTTTTTAATAGACATAGTATCATTGTAATGTACATCCTTTAACGATAAACTTAGAAATGAGTTCACTATAGATAAGGATTAAGGCAAGGTTGCCCTCTCTTCCCTTTCCATTCCTTGATGATTATATAATGGCCACCGAAATTGTAGAGAATTTGACACTTTTCGATTTCCAATTAGCAATGACCTTGTTGCGTTTGCAAAAGGTTCTGAAAAAAACTTGTTGAATATCAAAAAGATGCTAAAATGCTTTGAATTAGTCTACGAGCTCTTAATAAATTTCTGGGAAAGTCAGATTAATTATACCAATTGCATCTTTATCCAATGATCCTCATCATCCAGTAAACATCATCAGCTCCCTTTTATTCCGACTATCTTGGACAATCATAAAATGCGGAAGAAGGTGGTCAATCTATTCAATACGAAGCTCATCTTCTTGTAAAAAAGGCATCTCTCGATGGCTAGAAAGTTGATTGTCATCTTGTTTTGTTGTCTCAAGCCAAGTAATTCTTTTTTTAAAGGAATGTGACGAAGAGAAAAGAATCCTAGAGCAAAATCTGCACAGATAGAATCCATGATGGACTTACAGTAGAAGATCTCATTAACAAGAATATCTCACTCCTTAGCCAACTGTTGTGAGTGAAGGAGTGACTGAAGTTAGGGATATAGCAAACTCCAAAATCCCCAAAGCTCACTTTTTGGCAAGCCACCTCCAATTCCAACGTCAGTAGAAATTCAACACTCCAAAAAATCGCTCTCATCTGTCAAATACAATTGGAATCTAGATTCTTAGAGTTTTGGCACTGGGATATGAACATTTCGCCAACTTCAATCAAATCTTGAATACTGCCAATAAGGAACCTTTCAAATATTTGCTTTCTTTTTACTCCTTCAAATGGGAAGTTGGGAAAGGTAATTCCATTTCCATTTCTCTCTGGAATGATACTTGGGCAGCAACTGAATCCCTTTAAAAAAATTTCCTAAAACTTCGCCTCATCCTTTTAGAGAGTCCAAAAGTGGTGGTCTGTCAGAGTTTCTCAAAGGACAAATACATTTGGTGGCTGTTATAATTTTTAGGGTTCCTCAAAATTTTGGAGCAAAAACAATTTGACAGCTTGCTGACTTTGTATAATATCCAAACAATCAAATCTTTCACCACCAGAGAAAGGTCTGGCTCTTGTGGTGAAATATACTCAAATGGTGGAGCCTTAACCAATTGTTCATCCAAATACATCCGAGACTTTTATGTACAATCTATAGATCTGATAGGGAACAGAACTTGGAAGAGAAGATGGAAAGTAGTCATTCAACCGATCTTGTGGTCCGCCAGAAATGATGGGATTTTCTTTTTAATCAATAAAGTTACTTCTACTGAATCGAAACAAGTGCTACATCCATTAAAACTTCTTCTTTTTAAATGCTTGACATTCCATGATGAATCATTCTCCTCACTTTTAGATTGCTTACGAGTTCCTTATACTAACTAACTTCTACAAGTTTGGTGAATATGCCTCATTGTTGCGCTAGCACCCATCTTCAGAAACTTTGCTGTTGGGCTTCTGAGTACCACTACTGTAATGATTTAATATTTCTCATGAACCTGTCTTAATACTTTGATATGTTAGTAGTTGCCTTCACTCAATTTTTATCGAGTCGTTTTCGAAGTAAGTATATTTTTGAGCAACTGCATTGCTCTCTTTCACAGACAATTGATTCTAACAGGCTGAACGGCAACCTTTTTATACTCTCATCTGCAAGTGATCTTCTGCACTTGAATTTGCTAGAACTTTCTCTTAAACTAAGCAAAAATAAGAAGATTCGACCTTTTCAACCTGAAAATTGCGTCAAGGGAGCGATAAAACTACAGTGCTCCTTAAGTCAAGGCGTTTATCAGGAGAATTATAATTTAACTTACAAGATTATAATAAATCTATATATATATATATATATATATATAACTAGTTTTAGTAGGCATGAAATGGAGTAGATATATAGATATATAAATAGATATATTAGCTTTGTGATGAAATCTCTAGGATTCAAAGAGTATCCATTTCATGCCTACTAAAACTAGATATCTTGAAATTCTTACATTGACCTAGAAAAAAATAAAGATTCAAGAGTAAATGACTGAATTTGAAGTAACATCAAACATGCGTAAAATTAAGTAATTGAACTAATATATGGTAAAATCAGCAAAAAAAATCAAGACATACATATAATTAAATTTTAACTTAAAAATATGCTTTAGCTAAAAAAATAGTTATCACCCATATTATAAATAGTGTCAGGTCAATTTTAAAGTGATTAATTCAACTTAAATTTTTATTGTTAAAAGCTTTTTAATTTTAATGTATTTAATGATTATGGCGAATGTAAGATGTTGGTCATGATAGCTTAGAACTTTTTTTTGGACTGTTTTTTAAATGAGAAACGGTATTCAGTATGCTAATTAGTTATGCAATCACAACAAGTTAATTAGGTGACTCCAAGCATAGGAAAATTTTAACTTACTAGAGTTGGGTTTAGGTATTCAATGAGGTAATTAATTATTTATGCAATCACAAGTTAAGTGATTCTTTTTGATTAGTGACTTGAGAGTTTCAGATGCTTTTGAACAAATTAACTTTGAAGAAAGATACATGTGAGGAAGGAAAAATGAAAAGAACAATAGAGGAAAATTAAGAAGCCGATTAGGTTGAGTAGAGGAGGTCTTACCATCTCCCACCTTTTCTTTGCGGATGATTTCATTTATTTGCGAAGGCTTCCATGGATCAGGTGCAAATAATATCACGAGTTCTAGATACTTTTTGTATGACATAAGGATAGAAAGTCAACAGTGCCAAGTCTAGAGTCTACTTCTCAAAGAACATTCCTCGGCCCCAAGCTCAAGCCTTGAGTGAGAATTTGGGTTTCCAACTCATTGCAAATCTTGGTAAGTGCCTCGGAGTGCCATTAATTCATGAAAGGTCGACAAGGCATATATACCAATACATCCTTGATAAAGTTTAACATAAACTAACAAGTTGGGGTGCTCGCCTTCTTTCCCTTGTAGGTAGAGTTACACTGACGCAATCTGTTCTTGCGTTGTTACCTATTTATAGCATGCAAACAGTGCGGTTACCATGACAGTTTTGTCATGATCTTGAAAAGATTATGAATGATTTCATTTGGGGGTCTAAGGAGGGTCGAAGGAAGATTAATCTTGTGAATTGGGAGACAGTGTGCAAACCAAAGAATTCTGGGGGCCTTGGTATTAGGAGAATTCGTACTATTAATGATGCTTTGTTCACTAAACTTGGATGGGAGTTAATATCTAAACCTTCTGCTCTTTGGGTACATATCCTTTGAGCAAAATACCACTTTGATAATCTAAATATTCTTGAGTCTTGGAGAGTAGAGGAGCCTTTTCAGTTTGGAGAGTTATCTGTACTACCTGAAAATTTTGTTCTTGCTAGCGCAAGGTGGCGAGTAGGTAATGGGAATTGTATCAGATTATGGTTAGATAATTGGGTTGGCGATGGGGTGAGGCTAGCTCTCTTGGTTATTAATTTGATCCCTAATAGTATTTTATATGCCAAGGTGAGTGAATTCATGGACATAGAGGGGTGTTGGCGCTGGGAGAAGTTTCAGAACCTCCTTTCGGTGGCGGTGTGCATGACAATTACTAGCATTATGGCTTAGAAATCGGAGTTTGATGAAGATCGCATGGTGTGAGATCTAAACCAAAATGGGTCATTTGCAACAGCATCTGCGTATGAGCTAACTGAAAATATTGGTGATGAAGGCACTAGTGGATTTTGGTCTTTGATTTGGAAATGGCAAGGTTCGCAACGTGCTAGACATTTTTCTGACGATAATAGGTGTCCCTATTGTGATAATCCTGAATCTTGCTTGCATGCTATTAGAGATTGTCCTAAAAGTGTGGCATTTTTGGACGCAGTTTTCCTCTAAAGTGGAGCTTACGGAGTTCTTTAGTCCAAGCACTTCGACGTGGCTGATCTCGAATCTTTACAATCACGTAGAGGTTAGTGGTTTACGATGGTTAATTCTTTTTGGGATTTCCTACTGGTTCTTGTGGCTTTGGCGAAATAAAAGTCTATTTGAGGATGATTTTTCCTGGCCAGTCGCTAGCAAGACTATTGTTCTAGACTATGCGACTTGGGTTGTGAAAGTAGGTATGGTATTAGGCATATTGGTTGGGCCAAATCGAGTAAGGGATGGATTAGGTTGAACACGGATGGAACAAAGCGACTGTCAAGTCAAAATGCCTCTGCCGAGGGTCTCCTTCATGATAGCTTTGGTGGTTGGTTGGGAGGTTTCGCCCATTATATTGGATTTTGCTCGCCACTTGATGCTAAGTTATGGGATATTTATTCGGGATTGAATCTAGCTTGGGATATGAGTTATCGGCGAGTTGAGCCAAAAGTTGATTCCTTGGTAGTCATTAACATTCTTCATCTTCAAGTTCGAGGTCTTCCTATAATACTTCCTTGATAAAGGCTATTCATGTTCTACTAGTTAAATCCTGAACGGTTCGTCTTTGCCATGTCTTTCATGAAAGAAATTGTTGTGCTGATTGGTTGGCTTCTAATGCGGAGTCTTTTGGTTTCAGAATTACTAATTTACAGTTTCCTCTTTTGGGATGTCTTGCTATCCTTGTTGATCCTTGTTGAGGATATGTGTGAGGTTTTAACCCCAAGCTCACTGTATAGAAAAAAGAGCAATGATATGCGAGCACACTATAACTAAAAAAATTGATGATATATGGAGATTTAAGCTCATACAAATTACACAAATTTACTTTGTCAAATAGGTCCAAAATTAAACATATTACACCATACCTATGTGCAAACAGAGGAAAATGAAGAAATAAGTGTTCTTGTTCATTTCTAGTCTCCATTTAAGAATAATTTGGAGATTTGACTCTCAAGAATATCTCTTCAGCCATTTTTGATAAAATACATATATTACAATCCGGAGAAAGTTGCTTATTACAATCCGGAGAAAGTTGCTAGAGTGAGTAGAAGGGCGACTTTCGTTAGCTAGTAATCGACATATACACTAATTTGGCTGGTAGCCTACAAACTTCTTAACTATTTCCAGGTTTGCCGACCAGCAAGCACAGCTAATACTATGATATGAAGTTGAGGAAGGGATCAAAAAAGTATTCCTCGTCACAACAATTGGTTGTTAAGGAAAGCAAACAAAAGATGTTCTTTTGACGAACCTTCCTTTCATTCTAGGCCTCTTCTCTGCGTTCAGCTTCCGTACTTCGTATCTTATCTTCTTCGAAAACAATCTAGTTCTTCGCTTCTCCTTGTACCTCTGTACTCTTGCTTCTCTGTCACCATCTTCCCCTCTCATATGGCTTCTTAGCCCTCCATATAGTTGAAGATGGCCATCTTTTGGGCACGTATTCTGTAAATTGAGGAATATAAACATATGAATTCCAGTCATAAAGTGACGAAAATTAGGGATTGCACATATGGACGATGCACTTATTTGCTTCCTAACTTCTTTATTAATTTTAAATTCAAAGCTTACCATGCAATCAGCCCAACAACCGTCCTCGTTCAACGTGGGTCGGCTTCCGTTAGTCCATGGAGATCCTTGGCTCGACCAAGCGGTGATTACTGCTTCATAGTTGAGCCTCAAAGATATGTTCTTCATTTTCTTGCACTCACTGTTCCTCGAATCAAGCGTCTCAGGCACAGCCTCCTTCTCGTCTCCGGCGATTGGTGACTCGTAATCGAAATCCCAGTTCAATGGTTCCTTTATTATATCAAAAGCTTGACCAAACTGACTACTTTCAGTAAATATTGATTCCACTACGAGTTCATTTTTAACTTTCATTGCCTTTTCCGGGACAACATGGTACTGTTTGCAGTCTAACAACCCCATATCCTTTCTGTCAGGAGAGTCCTCGTTAATTCCATCTTCCAATAGCTTTTCGATATCAGCAGCATACTCAGCCAGATCCACATCCGAATGTAAAAACTCGGGCAACTCACCTAACAAGCCACATGTCGCATCTTGTCCACAACCATCATCAAGGCTCGTATTTCTTTCTTCACTATTTCCCATGACAGTTTCATTCTCTTCACTCGCCATAATATCACAGAGCTCTGATGCGAAAGGATCAAAAACAGGAACCCTATACATTAGCTGATCTTCACTCTCAGCATCAATCATGCTTCCCTCTTCATCTCTGCCAATTTCTGGAACAAGAGGAAGAGGATTGAAAATCTTCTCTTCTTCTTTAACCATTAATGGAACCAACGCGGCCTTGTTACTGTTATGCCTTGGAGTTCTTGCTTTTCTGGTGAACCCTTGATGCCATGAAGGCACTGAGTCTTGGTGATGATCAATATTTATTGAACCAATATTAATTTTAGACGACGATGAGATCTCCAGCCTGACTCTTTCGTGCCTACTAGCCAGTTGGTTGGCTGAATGAACTGATGTATCACAGGCTTGGCAAAGAAAGGCATCATCAGGGACACAAAACCAACGAGCTCTCTTTCTCAAGCAGCTATCGCAGGCTCTCGCTGTTTTGCCTCCCATGGCCTCAGATGTTAACTTCCTTTCTCTGATCATGGAGTGAATTAGCTTTTTTTGTTGTTTGGCCGATGCAAATAGTGAATTGAAGAGCTGGAATGCAGAACAATTAAAATTGACTGTTAACGTATATATCTGGAGCTAAACCTAAACGGTACAATTATTGTGCATGCCCACGTATGAATGACCCACAGCAGTAGTGCTTTTACTCTCTGCACTAAGTTGCTATTCTGAGCCATGCACTTTTGGTGGTCCGCTACACAGATTTGATTGGCTCTTTCTGGGACCCGTGAATTTGCTCTTATCTAGGCTGCCATTGGTTAAATTTTGAAGTTCATCTTAAATCATGAAATCTTATTGGCTGCCTGTCCACTGTAGGATTCCTTGTGGGGTCTCACGGGTTGGAATTGTTTGTCATGAGAGTCCTGTCCCAATCTATTTCTATTTCAACGTCTCCGTCGTTAGGGTATAGACCCTTTCGTTTTATTTTTGTCTATATTTCAATGATTCCTGTCCCAAATTTAAAGCCCCTGTTGGTGGTCCCCTTTGGCTTCTGTCTTGTGGTAACCATCATCTATCTGCTTCAATTTTTCTTGCTTATCTACTCCAGTTGATGCACGGCAGACTGTGAAGTTTGGAGCTTGACTTGGGCATTCGTCTAATTCATCTGGCCCTTACAGTTTTGGGGTCCCAATATTCCAACGTTAGTAATGTGCCCTAGTCCAATGGATATTTGTGATTCATGTATTAACATTATGACTTGTTAATAATATATTATGAAATATTCCTTTCATATATGTATGTATTTTGTTTATGTAATGTGATTTACATTCTATGAATGGTATTAAACTTATGTTATCAAGTATGTGACTTGATAGTAAAACCATAAGCGATATAACACTATTCTAGACTGTCCCTGGTCGATCATTATTGG
>JAOTIZ010000185.1:8775-23435 GCA_027123425.1 Erythroxylum panamense
ATCTTAACCTTAACCGAAAAGAAAAACTTACTCACACATATTTATCAATGTAACATAAATCATGGTCATAATATATGTTTGCATTGATAAAATCCACACAATCAAAATAAATAAGGAATAATAAAAATAAATAAAATAAAACACCCCCTTTTTCCACAATGCAAAGTGCTTGCTTCAGACTTTTTCTCCACTAGCTAGTTGCCAACGTTGTGTGTCTCCAACAGCTGCTATTTTTTTCTTCATGTGACCAATAGAAATTATTGCTGGGTGCTCCTTTCACGCTGACTTCGTTGTTCTCTCCATCAGCTGCCTTTAACTCCACCAGCTATAAGTGATTGCTTCAACGTGTCTTCTTCAACTTGGCTGCTCCATGTGTCTCACCCAACCAGCAGCTGTTAACGTGGGGAGTTTTCGTTAGCACCAAGTTAGCACCAAAGGGGAGGCTGAAGAGTGAGTAACGTGAAGTGAGTCTCTCCTCCACCAGCTTCTTCGTTGCTTCCTTATCCACCAGCACATATTCTCTCAATTTTTTACGCACATACACATCCTTGGTTACTGTTCATTGACAAGACAAATAAGTTTTGTGTCTCATTTAATTCATGCACGTCCTCTCCTCCACCTGTTGCCTTGCGTGATTTCCAGCCTCCACGTTCCTTCACCAGCTGCCTTGCGTGAATGTGAGTGGAGAGTCTTCAGCAGCAGCTCCCTCAAGTCTCCAACAGCTCAACGTCTTTGGTCTCTCACAACTCTTACCACACTCACCAAGTTAACGCACACACCACTCTCCTCCCTTCCACCCAGCTGCTTTTTTAGAGTTTTTTCTAAAATGAGAGATGACTGATCAGTTTTTATCGTTTTTTTTCAGCCTCTCCACGTTACTTGTTCCATGCTGAAGTATGGATGGTCTGTAACCAATCCTTTACGTTTCTAATTGTCTTCTTCTTTTTCAACTCATTCAATCATGCCTCTCCCTACATTCACGCCAGCTAACGTTTTTGTTTTTTAATGTTTCAACCTTTTGCTTCAACAGCTGCCTACATAATCTTCTTCAACGTAGCTGTTTCCTTCATTGCTTTTGACACCAGATGCTTCGTTGCTGTCCACAGGTGGGGGTTGTCCACACCACCAGCTCACGCATCGTTTTCTTCCTTTCACCAGGTTGCTTCAACTCAAGCCCCCCCAGCCTTAGCTTTTGATTTTTGTTTTTTAGGAGCCTCTTGAGTGGTGTAGCGTGGGAACCCATACTTCCTTATTTTATTCCCACCAGCTTATGTTTAAGTGTAAAATTATAAATGGTGGTGTAACGTCAGTCCAGAGGAGTGTCCAGCTACGTGCTTTTCATTTCTTTTTTAGACATCTAGCTGCTATCTTCTTTCACGCCCATAATCACGTCTTATCAGCCTCCTCAAGCCACCAATCGACTGTTCTCAAACCATGCTAAACCCACCCTTCACGCTAGCTGCCATTTTCTCCTTTGTCCATATTGCTGTGTTGTTTTTATCTCTGGTAAATCACATTATTGCATGTAAAAAAAACATACACTCGTTAGCATTTTCTAAAGCTTTTCTTGCTTACCTGAAATTAAAACAAATACTTTTACTTAGTACAATTTAAATATTAAATGGACAAGAGTTTAGCAAATTATGTATCAAAAATTAATATAAAATGCTCATTAACAGTTCCATTATATGATTTATGTATGTACTTTCACAAAACTCTTATTAATTAGTTGTTTTTCTCATTCTGGTGTACACATTTTTTATTTTGAGACTTACAACTATTATGGACCTAGAATAAACATAAAGGTTTATTCATTTAGTAAAAGTGACATAAGAAATAAGATGCATCGTGATACATGGAAGATAATACTCGCATTTAGAGAACTTATCACCATGATTTATGCATTTAGTTTCTTTAATTAAGTGGAGGTTTTATGACTTTTCGATCACATCTATGAGCCAAGTAAGAGACTATTATCCGTTAGTTTCTTTTATGATGGGTCGTATTTATTCATTTTGAAATCTCATGCCCTTCCACTTGAACGCTCATGACCTTCTGTTGTTTTGATGGAAGACAACAAAGAATATAAGGCGATTGGGTCCCTAAGCTTAGTAATTATTTTGCAAACACCATCTCTTGCATTTTGCTAAAAGCTTAGAAGAGCCCTCTCATATTTATCCGAGATCTCTCAACATCAACGGCAGGAGGTATGTAATAATATTCTGCATTTTCATTTTTCTATAATAGACATGTATATATATATTATTATCATATCTAACATTTTATTGTCACTTTTGAAGTTCGGGTTAGAATTGAAAAAAATTGAATGTTTGAGTATTTTATTGCCACAATTTAAAGTTCAGGCTATATTTATAAAATTAAGCAAAGTTTGAAAAAATTTCTAATTAACCCCTTTTTCTATGTAGGAGCTAACCAAGCTTAAAATATTGGATCCATTGTCACTTTATTACCTCATTTAATATTAATATTGATTATTAATGCAATAACTTAATATACTTGAAAAAACGATTGGAAACAAGTTAGATTTGTTAATATCAATTGATTTAATTTTGTTACTCGATTTTAAGTTATTAAAAAACTAATCAAAATATGTAATGTTACATTTGATGAAACGGTTACATATTTTATCATATATAATATATATATGTATGATATAAAGTGCTCTCAATATTTTACTACTCGCATCGATCAATTTATTAACATGACAAATTGTTCTACATAGGAAACACCGTTTTTTAAAACAACCAATGAGTTTGCGGTTACATTTATGCATTGACATATATGTGTAAGAAATATAGCTCAATGCTATAACTTATATTTTTTATAACCCATATTAAATTTTATTTAGGATTTAATTTAATAATATATTAAATCTTGACTGTTAATTTAGTATTTGATAGACATACAATATTTAATTTTAACAATTATATACTAGATCTCTCTCTACCCTAATCCAAAGGGTAGATAAATTAAAATATTTAGCTTCTAATGCACCAAATGATATGTCAATGCTTTCCTATCCAAGATTATCTTTCAAGTCATTCACATCTATCAAATCTGGCTCCTCAGAAACCTAATATACCAAAAGATCAATACTATCAATAGAAATTGGATTTGTTAAACTACTTGTGCTATTAAGAGTACTAGTAAACAATAAAATTATTGTTAGAAAATTATAAGAAAATACATCAAAATTAATAATGATAATAACATACATTTCCTGAAGCTTTAAATTGTAACGAACGAATACCAAGTCATTCAATCTCTTATGCTCCAATCTATTCTTTTTCTTGGAATGGATGAATTCAAATGTGCTCTAGTTCCGTTCACAGCCTGTCGAACTCACATATTAACTTAAAATTTGAATTGTAAACCTTTGCAATTCTGAAACACCACTTCCAAATTGACCCCACTAAGAAACTGTAAGTCGTAAGATAACAAAAGTAATGTTACAAACAAAATAAAGTGATAATTAATTTTCAAAAAATGAAAAAGAAAACAACTAATATACTTAGAGAAAGTTTTGCTTTTGTTGAATAGCAATCGACAATCTAAAATCTCCAGAAGACTGCTTATATAGCTCAATTTGTGAGCTTAAGAGATCTTGCACCATTTCGTGGCCAACAATTGTTGTAGTAGTGAAAAACATTCCTCTACTAACTTCAGCTTTCTTTGTAAAATCTAGTCTGAAATATACACTAGGATTCAAAAATGCCCCAATTACGAATAACGGAGAAGAAAGTCCATCTCTCATTAATGATTGCAAGATACATTGTATACAAGCCCTTTCCATGGCATCCAAAAAAAACCCATTGTTGACTTTTCTTCACTATCAGCCAATCGAAGCCCTGTCACCAAAGGCTCACAAACTCAAATAATAAAGTGACATTGAGATCAAAATTCTCTATCTTATAGTATAATGCTGGAAGCATCCAATTCAGCATTAGACCTAACATGCTGAGATGTAATCCACTTATCACTTGTAAACATTTGTCTTAACTCTTTCTTCATTAAAACAAAAGACTGAAGTGATAAGAAATTTGTTGCAAATCTTGTCACACCAGGATGACGCAAATTCCTACCATTGGTAAATTCCTTTCTTATTAAATTCAACACTCATGCACGATTATAGATGAACTGGGTCACCTTTTTAGCTTTCTGCATAGTCTCATCAATAATAGGAACATACCAAGGATCTGCTATATTCTCCAGTATTAGGTCAATGTAATATACAACACAAAGAGTCCAAAAAAATTATACCTATTCTGTAACCTTTTTCTTGCCGCTTTATAAGCTGAATCATTGTTAGTAATGAATTGAACAATATTTTCTGGTCCCACTTTATTTACAAGTTCATCAAATATCTCAAATAAAATATCAGTACTTTTAATAAGGTCATACACTTCAATAGACTTCAAAAACATTAAGCCTTTTATAGAAAAAACCAAAAAATTAATAATAAGCTCTTGTCTTCTATTTGTCCAACCATCACACATTATTAAACACCCATAAGTATCCCAATTCACTCTTCTTTCTACTAAATAATTTTTAACTTCAGTAACTGAACAACTCAAAAGTTTACCTCTTAAGTCATCAATCGAAGGAGATTTGTATCCTAAACCATAAGAGGCTATTGCATCCATCATTAGGTGATAATAATAAGACTGAGAAGCAATGAATGATGAACTTATATCATACCACCATCTAGCTACTGTTATATCGATATTGTGAGTCGCATCTCTTGATTGCATTGCATCATAAATTGAAGGTTGAGATTTAGAAGTTATTCGTGGTGCAAAAAAACTACTCACCTGCCTTCTTCTTTTCCTCACATCAAGTTTAGGCATAACATTCACTTCTTCCTGGGCCTGGGAAGGAACACTACCACTACCACCTTCAACATTTCAATAATCACCATGAAAACTAACAAATGAACTTCCACTACTAATTTTAAAACTCAACCTTTTCCTTATATGTTTCTCATGTTGATATTCTTCAAGCAATGTTTTCATTTGCTACTTCACATCATAACTTACTTTTTTACAGGGTTTTACATCTCTTTCAGCCCCAACTAAATACTTCTTTAATCGAGTGATTCCTCTACCTTTCAAATGTTTATTACAAAATAAGCAAATTGTATAGTTCTTCATGACGAGACCAATACAGCATGATACGAAGCTAGATCATTGTATCTTCCTGAAACAGTTTGATCAGAAGTACTTGAACTTCCTTCTATCAATCTGTAACAATAAATGAAGAAATATATCAAAATCATACACATCAATTTCATCCGAAACAATCCAATTTTATCAAAAAAAATTCATCAATAAGTCAAAAACTAACAATTCAAGTTTCCAGCATACGTAATTACACAATATACAAGTCCATCATATGTAATATAACTCATTTTGTATGATTATCTCCCTAGATGAACATTTATAAATATATAACACTTGCTAGCAGGACTTTACAAGTTGTAAAAGGTTTCTGTCACATACGATTGAAGAAATAAGATATATTAACTTATTATTAAACTACATGCAAGTTAGGTTTAATATTAAGCTTCACCATACTTTAATGATATACAATTCAATGAAGAAATACATATCAATTTCTCATGACAATGAAAGAACTGATATATGCATGATTTTTCAATTGATAACCTTAAGTTCTACCTAATCCACAAGCCTATGACATTGACTCAATCACTTTGATGACATCTTATAGAAGCTCAAGTTTAGTATCAACAATTAGGAGGGAAAAAAAGATGGAGCTTGATTATATTCCAAAGTATTGAATTTATTTAGATTTCATTTTGGAAATTAATAAAGAAGTTGAGATATCTTTTATAATATATGCAAGTAACAAGGAGTTCAATTTATTAAAAGATAGCGTATAAATTGTAAGATGCCCTTTTCTAGAAGTGAAAGAATGCAACTATTATTTCATATAATTTACAATAGTCCTCCAAGGAAAAGACAAATTGAATGTCAAAACTTCAAACACTTCTTTAGGCCAATGCTTTAAATTTAATATTTGAAATTGAGGAAAACTATTATCAATTGTTTATCTTATTAATTCTTTATTAAAGAAGATGGAGGAAATTTTAGTTAAGTTTCATTAACATAAAAAGAAGAAGAAATTATTAAAGTGTATTCATTTTAATTATATAAATTTCTAAATTCTAATACATGCATGGATTGGAAAGAATCATATTCATAATTACTCTTGCAATACCTAAACGTCATGTTTCTTTTGTATGATGAATTGATGATAGTTTGTGATTACTTACAAGTTACAAATGCAAATGGTACAATATGCTTAAAATTAAAAATCTCAATTCATGCATAGCCGAATGAACCAAATCATAATTCATAACCAACATCATCAACTCCATTCAAAATATCCAATTCCATTAAAATTAAAAGTTAAAATTGTGCATCAATCTTCATTCACATTTCCAAATTGCCAAACCAAATCATCATTCATTCAACTCCAAATTTCCAACCCAACACAAATCGCAAATTCACAAAATTTATTTCCTACTTCCAACTTCCAAATTCCAACAATTTAGTTTCAATCAACCCATTCACAACGTCAATATTCACAAATGCAATCAAGAAAAAAAACAATTAAAAACACACTCAAAAAAGTCTCAACGTATATGGGGGTTCGAAATTTCAAGTCCGGTGACTCGGGTCAGATTCAAATCTAGATCTTTTCTAGATCCAGCGACTGTCAACTCTAGAAGTGATAGTGGCAGGCAGCGGTCGACGGTGGACAGTGGTGGGCATACGATGGAGGCTGAAAGTGGTTGGGTTGTGTGTGGTAATAGTGATGGTTCAATTTTGCAAATAAGTCCCTACGATTTTCAGACCTTATGGTTCCGACCGATATTTTGAATACCGACCCACGACTGGCCAGTACGGAACAGAACGGTACTCATCACACTAGTATTAGAGCCTCAAAATTTGTAGATAATAATCCTTAGATTATTAATTTAATGATTGTTTCAATTATGATTTTAGGTTTTGAATAGATAATAATCCTTAGATTATTAATTTAATGATTGTTTTAGTTATGATTTTAGGCTTTTTATATAAAGAATACATTTTCTCTTAAAAACTTGTGGTTGTGGTTTGCAAGCTCCGCCTCGCTCCCCATTTTCGTCTCCAAAAACAATGTAAACAACCATTAGAAGTTAGTATCCAATGTCAATTTAGTCTTTCTTTATGTGGGCTAAGGATTCTTAGGATCATTGGTGCATTTTAAATCTTTAATAGCGTCGAAACCTTTTCTATATGTCATCATAATCCATGAAGAAAAATCTTGTGTGAATGACAAAAGAATGGATATTGGACATCTTTTCAATTCTACATGGAAATTACACTTTTGATAAAACTATGGATAAATTAATTTTAATGCTTTGATTTCTTACGCTTTGGTTATATTAATGATATTTTGACCTATAATTAAATTTTTAATTTTAATTCATCTTATTATTATTATTATTATTATTATTATTATTATTATTACAGTATGATTAAAATTAATTTGTTCATCACTAAAGTGGCCAAAATAATTTTGAATGTGTGGTCATATAATTTATGTATTTTATGAAATGCTATTATGAAAAAAATGGTTAATAGAAATTAAGGACTTTACCCAAAGGTAAATCAATATTCTATAACTGATAAATATAAAGGAGAAAATTGATATACACTTGTCACATATATATAATTATCCAAAGATGGAATATGTATTTGATGAAGTTTATTTAATTTTCTTATAAAGTTTAAATGTGTTCTAATAATAGTGATAATATGTATTGTTGTGTTTATCCAAAGGAAACCTACAATATATTGAATGTATGTGCTTCTTGTTTGAATCTGTTAATTAGTGAGCTTTTAAATGTTTGTAATTATTAGCCTTCACTCTTAAGCTTCATTTGTTACCTTATTCATTGGTGTGAATTTTTCTTAATAGGCAAATAAGATACTTTTTATTTAGGTGCTTTGGATCTTGACTTGGTGCTATTAAAGGATAAGCCTGCTGACCTTAATGATACTACTATAGAGGCTGAAAAGGCGCACTATAAGGCATGGGCAAGGTCTAGTAGGTTATGTTTGAATTTTATGCAAATAACAATTGCCAAAAATATTAATTCTACCCTTCCTAGCACTGAAATCAAAATGCTAAAGATTTTCTTAAGCTTGTGGAAGATAAGTTCTGTTCTACTGATAAGGCACTTATAGGGACACTTATGGTTGAACTCACCGCTATGAAGTTTGATAGGTCAAAGAGTATGCAGCAACATATCCTTGATATGACTAATATTGTAGCAAGATTTAAGACATTGAGTATAATTGTGGAAGACTCCTACTTAGTGCAATTTATCATGAACTCACTTCCTATTGAATTTGGATCATTCCACATCAATTATAACACATTAAAGGATAAATGGACTATTGATGAATTCTCCAATAAGCTTATTCAGGAGGAAATGAGATTAAAGAAACAAATTCTATTAATCTAGTGGGTCAAGAAACTGGAAAGAAACTCAAACCAAAGGCTAAAAATTTTAATAAGAAAAAACATGATAAAGTTCCACAGCTTGTTGATGGTGAAAGGATGGGACAAATGTTAGATAAATGTCATTTATGCAAAAAGAAGGACATTATCAGAGAGATTGCCAAAAACGTAAGGCTTGGTTCTAAAAGAAAGGTATACATTATGTTTTTCTATGCTTGGAATCAAACTTATCTGAAGTTCCTTTTAATACTTGGTGGTTTGATTTTGGTTCCATTACTTATGTGTCAAATATTATACATGGATTCCTTGCAATCCAAACCATAAGCTCAACTGGAAACTTTCTATTTATAGGAAATCGAATGAAGGCCCCAATTAAAGGTGTAGGGACTTACAGACTGACATTAGATGTTAGGCATCACTTAGATCTAATGAACGCTCTCTATGTACCTTCAATTTCTAGAAATTTAGTTTTTGTTTCTAGACTTGATGCTAGTGGATATACCTTTAAGGGTGGACGTGGTTGTTTCAATTTGTATAAAAATAATTCCTTTACTAGTTATGGAATGCTTATAGATGGTTTATATAAATTAAAAATTGAGCATGCCTTTTCTGAATCCCTATTTATTGTTAATCATATTGTTGGAATGAAACATAATTTGGTGAATGAATATTCTGCTTACTTGTGGCATAAACATTTGAGTCATATATCCAAAGAAAGGTTAGAAAGATTGGTAACGAATGAGATTCTACCAAATCCAGATTTTACTGATCTTGGCTTATATGTGGAATGCATTAAAGGCAAGCAAACCAAACATAGCAAGAAAGGAGCCACAAGAAGCAATCAACTTCTTGAAATAATATACATCAATATTTGTGGACGTTTTGACACTCTATCTTTTAATGGAAAAATAAATCAGAACCTTTATAGATGATTTTTCACGATATAGATATATTTATTTGTTACATGAAAAATCTCAAGCTGTAAATACCTTTGAGGTTGATAGGCAATTAGACAGAAAAGTGAAAAATATAAGATCTTACAGAGGTGGTGAGTATTATGGAAAGTATGATGAATCTGGACAGTGCTCTAGTCCGTTTGCTAAGTTCCTTGAAAGTTATGACATATGTGCACAGTATACTATGTCAGGCACAACTCAATAAAATAGTATGGCAGAAAGGCAAAATAGAAAATTAATGGAAATGATTAGGACTATATTGAGTAGTTCATCATTACCGAAAAGCTTATTGATGTATGAACTTAGAATTGTTATGTATCTGTTAAACAGGGTTCCCAGTAAAGCAATTCATAAACTCTTTTCAAGTTATAGAATGAAAGAAAACCTAGTTTAAGACACCTGCATATTTAAGGTTGTCTAGCAGAAGCACAAATTTATAATCCATATGAAAGAAAGCTGGATGCTCGAACAGTTAGTGGTTACTTTATTAGTTACCCAGAGAAATCCAAAGGGTACAAGTTTTGCTGTTTGAACCACAGTTTTAGAATTGTTGAAACAGCCAATGCCAAAATTTTAAAGAATTGTGAGGTTATTGGGAGTGTTGAAAATCAAGTTATGGACATTAATGAAATAAGGGTTGATGTTCCATTACCCATAAATGTTCTAAAAGCCACACCTATAACAAATGTTATTCCTATTTTGGAAGATCAAAATAATCAATAACAGCATTTGGATAATGAAGAAGCACTCATGAAGAACCTAACTTACTACCAGTTCATGTAAGTCAAACAATTGGTTTAGCTTTAAATAAACCTGTTAGGGTTAGAAAGTTAGCTATTTCTAATGATTATGTGGTTTATTTGCAAGAGTCAAATTTTGATTATGGCATTGATAATGATCCTATTTTGTTTTCACAAATCATAGGTTATGATAAATCTAAAAGATGGATTAATCTTATAAAAAGAAGAGTTGAAATCAATGGCTCAAAACAATGTCTAAGATCTTGTAGACTTGTTAGAAGGTTTCAAATGAGTTGGCTGTAAAAGGGTCTTTAAGATCAAACACGACTCAAATGGCAATGTTGAAAGATACAAAGCTAGATTTGTTGCCAAAGGTTACACTCAGAAAGATGACATTGAGTATAAGGAGAATTTTTCACCTGACCTAAAGAAAGATTCATTGAGAATAATTTTAACATCAGTGGCTCAATTTGATTTAAAGCTACATTAGATGGATGTGAAAAAAAACTTTTATGAACGAGGATATTGATGAGGAAGTTTACATGGAACAACTTGAAGGTTTTTTCATTAAAGGTAAAGAAAGTATGGTGTGTAAATTGAAGAAGTCAATATATAGACTTAAACAAGCTTCAAAACAATTGTATGTTGTGTTTAATAATATCATTACTTCTTTCAGTTTTGAGGAAATCACTATTGAATGGTGTATTTACGAAAAGAGTAAGTTTATATTTGTAGTTTTATATGTTGATGACATTTTGCTTGCTATTAATGACTTGGGTTTGTTGCATAAGACTAAAGAATATTTTTCTAAGAATGAAAGATATGGGGGAACATCCTATGTGATTGGAATTTCAATATTCTATAAGAGATCAAAAGGTTTATTAGAATTGTCTTAGAAAGCCTATGTTGAGAAAATTCTTGAGAAATTTAACAAAAGTAAGTGCTCAGTAGGTGTAGTTTCTATTCAAAAGGGAGATAAATTTATTCTTATACAATGTCCAAAGAATAATATGGAACATAGGGAAATGGAAACAATTTGATATGCTTTTGTTATGGGTAGTTTGATGTACCTACAAACTTGTACTAGACTCGGCATCAATTTTGCAGTAAGGATGATGGGTAGATATCAAAAGCAATCTTAGTATTGATCATTGTAAGGTTGCAAAGAAAGTGTTAAGATGCCTTCAAGGAATAAAGGATTACATGCTCACATATTAGAGGTTTGATCATTTAAAAGTGATTGGACATTTAGATTCAGATTTTACTAGGTGTGTTAATAGTAGAAAGTCAACATTTGACTATTTGTTCCCATTAGTTAAAGGGGAAATCTCATGGAAAAGTGTCAAACACGCTATCATTGCTTCATCCACTATAGAAGCAGGATTTGTAGCTTATTATAAGGCTACAATTCATGCATCATAGCTGCGGAACTTTATTTCAAGGCTAGGGTTTGTCGATACAATTAGCAAGTCACTTAAAATTTATTGTGATAATTCTACAATAGTTTTCTTCTCTAAAAATGAAAAATACTCTAAAGACATAAAACACATAGAATTAAAGTATTTTGTTATTAAAGAAGAGATTTAGAAACAAATAGTGTATATAGAACATATTAGGACGAATCTCATAGTTGCTAATCCTCTAACAAAAGGTTTACAACCAAAGACATTCAAATAACTTGTGCTTAGGATGGGTCTTAGTTGTATTGATGATTGATAATAATGTTTGATGAAGATGTTTTAACACATTTTAGTTTAATAATAATATGTTTCTAAATTTTATATTTCTTATTCATTACATTTATGTATACATAATTGTTCGAATAAGAAATTTGTATATATTTTTCATAACAAATATGTGGATTGTATGTTGTTTATATGCAACTTATGAACCTAAACATAATAAGTTCTTAATGTAGTGGTATATGGAAGGAAGTATATGACTATACTGTGTATGATCGTCATAACCCACATTATGTGATTTGTTTTGTTAAGGTATTTATGATATTAATAGTTTATAAGATTTAATTTTTTTTCTAGCCTTATGTGTTATACTTTTAAACGTAATGATGAAATTCCCTGCCAGGTGGGAGAATGTAAGAAATATAGCCTGATGTTATATTTTCTGTAGGCCCATATTAAATTTAGTTTAGGGTTTTTTTATTTAATAGTATATTAATTCTTGATCATTAATTTAGTACTTGATGGGCGTATAAGATTTAATATTAATAGGTATATAAACTAGTCATCTCTCCACCCTAATTAAGAAGGTAAAGAAAATAAAAAACAGAACAAACATATTTGCTAACCATTAAGCTATCTGCCATAAAAAGAGGGTTAAGAGAGAAACTAGTGATTGTTGAAAGGTCTCTCTACATCATGTCAGGTTGTTCTTAAAGAAAGAGATTTATTCGCTCCATCTATATGGTTATTATTATATTCAAGATCTTAATGGACATGAATGATTTATGTATGATTTATGTGTTGATGTTTCAATATTAAGTACAAAAACTTACAATATAAAGGATGATTATGGTCATAACATATGTAAAGAGGCTTGACATTGGGTTTAATCCTAACTTAACCCTACCCTCCAATAAGTAATTAAAGTTTGACTAAATTTTCAATCAAATTTGAACCGCATATTGGAATTCATTTTGGTAGCTTCTCTCCTCAAGTTCAACTAGAGAAATTTGATATTAATTTCAAAATTTTAAATTAAATTAATTCATTTTTTAGTTTATGTCATTTAATCCTTTTGAGCTAAAATTCAAGATAGTCAAACCAAACTCGACTTAATTTGCGAATCTTAAGGCTATGTTTGATTGGGGTTTATTAATGGATTGAAATGTAATGTAATATTATTTCATCGTTTGAGAGGAGGTTTTATAATGGAATAGAATATAATGGGATAGAAGAGGAGGGTTTTATATTACATCTCATTCTATCTTAAACAGTAAAAATAAGAAACCTCTGATTTGAGAGGTTTAAGATGGAATGTAAAATGATAAATAACTTTTTACTATATTACATTATAAACGCTTCTTCTAAACAACATTTCACTATATTATATTATGAACTCTTCCATCTCACCCAAACAACAATTTTTTAATATTACATCCATTTACATTCCATTCCATTATAAATCATTCCATTAAAAACCTTACGTTCAACCAAACATAGCCTAAGTGGTCAAAAAAAACTTCGGTAGCATCAATTTTTGTCCATTCAAGGCCCAAGAGATTATAGCACATGGCTGAAAATGAAATCAGGATAACCTAAATTGCAGTAACATTTAACTAAAATGTTGTTTTAAAACTTGGAATAAGTCATAAGTAAATACCGCATATTTGTTACTTTAAAAAAATTACCTATATTACTATTATTTTGATAATTTATAATTATTACCGTATGTATTACTTAAATTATCCTTACGCACTGACAAATAATTTAGGGATAATTACCAAAAAAAGGCCCAAACTTTTCTCAATTTTGCAATTATAATCCGAACTTTAAAAAGGAATAATTAAATGCAAAAACTTTCAATTTTTTTCAGTTCAAGCCCAACATTATCCTCACCATTATCTATACTGACATGGCACTGGCACATGTCAATAGACCCCCACTAATCAGATACGTTAGCGTGACTAAGAGGTGATTGTCTGATTAGTAAAACGACGTCATTTCATAGCTAAAGTGAAACGACGACATTTCATAGTTAAAGTAAAATGACATCATTTGGATTTTAGAGAAAGCTTTAGCATATGTTCGTCGCCACTTTCACACCGTAAATCCCTAATTTCGTCTTGTCTCACGCACGTTCACTCTCACGCCATCAGTTTCTCAAACCTAAATTTTAATTATAGAGTTTGATTAAATTTTTTATTGTTATTGATCGAAATTGGAATTGAAAAACTAGAAACCCAAATCGTAATAGCTTGAAGTAGAAATCTAAAAAGTTTAGATTTGTAACACTTGAATCTGGAAATCGTAAATCCCATAATAATATGTATGTGTTGTTGTTGGCGTTTATAGAACATTAATTATTAAAAAAAGAAGATAATTGCATGAGGTTTATTTTATTTACTCTAAATAACAATGGGGTCCAACAGGTAATTAATTAGGAATTAGTTAAGGAATTCAACTACCTTGTAATTGTCCTTACGCTAAAAATGACAAAAGCAAGTTGGTTGGGCAGATGGAAAGATTTGTCTCTTTCTTTGTGTACATTAAGTCAAGTAGACTGTTAAATTACTATAATATAAGACGTGCAATGAATCATTGTGAACAAGGGCGGATCCAGAAAATTTTTAAAGTGGGGGTAAAATTTTAATGGGAGCAAAATTTTATTTTTAGTGGAGGCAAAATTTTAATTATAACAAAATTTTATTTTTTTTATACCATCAAAATTT
>JAOTIZ010000186.1:7747-30082 GCA_027123425.1 Erythroxylum panamense
AAAGCTATGGCTTGTTCAGAGGAATTACATAAGGAAAATCCTAACTCAATTTAATATGGAACAAGCTAAACCTACTTTAGTACCTTTAGGATCACACTTACAGATGGTTTCTGAAAAGTGTCCTAAGACTGAAGAAGAACAAAAGGCTATGGCTCACTATCCCTATGATGTAGGTGTTGGTAGCTTAGTGTACCTTATGCTATGCACAAGGCATGATCTAGCCTATGCTATAAGTATCCTAAGCAAGTTCATGGCCAATCCAGGTTTAGAACACTAGTAAGGGCTAAAAAATGTTCTCAGATATTTATCTGGAACAGTGAACTATAGATTATGCTTCACAAAAAGGGAGCCAATCAAATGCAATTATCTGTCTCTACATGACTATGTAGATGTTGATTATGTAACAGACAAGGACTCAAGAAAGTCAATCTCAACATACATATTTACACTATCAGCAAACACAATATGTTGGAAATCACAACAACAATCAGTGGTAAGTCTATCTACCACAAAGGTAGAATATTATGCAATAACAGAAGGTGCAAAAGAATTAGCATGGCTATCAGGTATACTTAAAGAAATCATCACAGACATCACAACACCGGTACTATACACGGATAGTCAGAGTGCTTGGTACCTGAGTCGTTATCCAGTTCTTCATGAACGATCCAAGCGCATTGATGTGCGTCTGCATTTCGTTAGAGATCAAATCTCCAAAGGAAGCTTCAATGTGGAAAAAATACAAGGTGAGAAAATCTATCTGATTTCGGTACAAAAGTTCTAACACAAAAGAAATTTAATTTTTGCAGGGACTACTTATAGATCATGGAAGCCCCTTGATATTGAAGTCAAATACAACAGATCTCACAAAGGGGTGAAGATTAGGGTTTTGAGTTTTGGGAATTTTCTAGGGTTTTTCAATTTGAGCTACGATTAGAGAAATATGAGGGAAGCCACATGAAATCAAAGACATTTTTGACAACTCTCACAAATTCTAGCGAAAACTAGGGTTTCAGGTTTTTCCTAACACTCTTGGGTTGTTTGCTCTAAGCTGAAGATGATGGAGTGGGAGGGAAATATGTGACAGACATCAAGTATACTCCAACAAATTCAACTCAGATATTACAAGAATGCAAGAAGAATTGAAGACAGAAGTGAGTGTATGTGATGGTGTCTGAAAGTGTCGAAGAGAGAAGAAGAGTTCTTTCAGCTGAAGATAAGAAATAAAGCTAAGTGTCGTAACACGTGGAAACAAAAGCTTACATACATGTCTCAAGCCTTTAAAGTCACTACATAGTCGTTTTATGCATGTCATTAGTATAACTCAATATGCAGTCGTTTCAATTCATGTTTAATACACTGTTACGGTTAAATACTTGGAAGACATGAAATGCAGCCACTCCAGTACATAAAATGCAGACAGGAATAAGGACTTTAAAGACTCACATGGATGGCACATGCAGAAGGACTGATTCAAGCCACCACATCCGAAGACCATCTTCTTCATTTCATTAGATATAAAAAGCAAGGCATAAGCATCAGAGCGATACAGAACACAACAAAGAAATATTTTAGTCTTCGTTCACTTTGTAATTTCAGTCTTTAAGAGTGCAAAAATAGCGTGAGGGAAAAAGATCAAAGAGTGCTAGAGTACCAACCCGTTTTGGGTACTGGTGAGTTTGAGAGGCTCTTGTTGCATGTATTCCAAAGAATACTCAATCTTTGTATCTTGTTCTTCACTTCTTTCTGCATTAGTGAAATCTCTCCACCACTGTCAAGTGGGAACCTTGGATGTAGATAGTGATTCACTATCGAACCAAGTAAATCAGTCTTCTTTATTTTTCTGCAATTGTTTACATCTGCAAAATAATCAGTTTATTAGATCTTGTGTTTTCAAAGATAAACAGTAAAGCAGTAAAACCCAACAGAAAGTGGTATTAGAGCATTCATGACTTCCTGGGATATATCTTGGACACTTCAAGCTTCAAGATTCACTCAAAGAATAGCCAGTGAGTAAAGCATCAAGATTCATTCAAGAACAGTCAGTGAGTACATTCTTTAAGTTTCTTTTCATTACAAAAATCATGGTAGGCAAAGAAATGGATGTATTTTCTGGTAAAGAAGACTTCTCCATTGGAAACTCCAGATGCAAGCTCTTCTTAAGTCATATGAATGTTATGGTGCTATAGATGATCAGTATGACTTAGAAATTAATCCTATAAAAAGTTGAAAATGCAAAGACATGCATTTTTCAAGTTAATGCTTCATTTATCACCAACAGTGATAAGAAAAATATAGAATTGCAACACTGCACATAAAGTTTAGATGAAACTAGATGAGTTGTATGCCAAGAAGTGTCTTCCTAATAAGATGACACTTCTACACAACCTTGCTAACTACAAAATGAACACTTCAGTCTCATTAGATGATAACCTAGATTATTTCTTTAAGCTAGTACAAGATTTAGAAGCTACAGATGAGAAATAAGTGAGGAACATTAAGCTGTAGTAATCTTAAAGGCATTACCTTCTGAATTTAATGCATTCAAGAAGGTAATTAAGCATGCTAGTGGAGAATCACTTATTGTTAAGAGGGTTTTAGATTCTCTAATAGAAGAAATAGTTGAGGTGAATCCTTTTTCAAAAGAGGTTGAAGTGATGTTTGTAAAGAATAATTATGAGAAGAAATCTCATAAGAAAAACAACAAGAAGGGAAAATGGTATAAAGGATGTGAGAAAGAAAAACACCCTAAGGAAGGTGAAAATGAAAAGAAGAAAAAAGGAAAATGGAAGAAATGCTTCTACTGTGCTAAGGTGGGACACTTTCCAAGGGATTGTAGGAAAAAGAAGAGGGATAAGGCAGTTGAAAGTGGAATTTCAGGTAATGTTGAAAAACCTGAAGATTCTAGTGAAAATGAAATTTTGGCTGTAATTGAGGATTGTGAGGACCTTAGTAGAGAATGGATATTTGACTCAGGGTGCACTATGCATGTCACTCCTCATAGGGACTGGTTCATAACATTTGAACCAGTCACTGCCAAGGTTAAAATGGCAAATTTTGGGCAGCTAAGGATAGAGGGCATAGGAAATGTTTCTATCAACATGTTTGATGGAAAGAGAAAGATCCTAAGCAATGTCAGAATTGTGCCTGGAATAAGGAGAAATCTGATTTTTGAAAGCTTATTTGATAAGCAAGGCTTTCAAATTAGGTCTAAAGATGAACTTAGAGAAATCCTAAGGGATGGGAAAGTCATCATTAGAGGAGTGGAGAGGGGTGGCCTATACTATGTTATAGGCTCAACTGAAATTAATCAAATTTCAAAAAGTGGAAACCTTGAGCCAACCATGCAATGGAATGCTATGTTGGGTCATGCAGGCAACAAAAGCCTGCTCCATCTCTCTAGGCAAGGTCTCATACGTAAAAAGAACCTACAGAAGTTAGATTTTTGTGAATCATGTGTGCTAGGTAAGCATCACAGGTCAGCATTTCAAAGGGGAGCTAAGAGAGCCACAAAGATCATTGAGTATGCTCACAGTGATCTCTGGGGGCCAACTCAAGTCCCCAGCAGAAGGGAACTTGTATTTTATTCCCATAATTGATGATAAATCTAGGAAATGTTGGGTTTACGCTATGAAGAGGAAGGATGAAGCGTTAGAGATTTTCATAAGGTGGCATACTCTTATGGAAAATCAAACTGGGAGGAAATTAAAATGCCTAGCCTAGCTTCTCTCACGACTCTCTTCTCTTCTCTTCTTTCTTCCCTACATTTTTCTCCTCTCTTCTTTTCTTCACGATTTCTTCTTTTCTTATTTCTTATTCTTCTAATTTCAGCCCCTTTTATTTTGTCTTTCTTCCCATTTTGCCTCTCATTAAACTAGGCTTTCCATATTTACCCCTCATTTCTTTTAACGTAAGTTTAATAACTACTTAGCTTATTGTAAACCATATTAATTCTAAATAAATTATAACACTTCCTTCTAATTTCTAATTTTTAATTTTTAATTTCTATTCATACTTGCTAATTTAATGACTCAACTCTAAAAATAATAAAATGATTAAATCAAGAAAAAATAAAAAAATTTTGGGGTCTAACCACTTACTCATGAATAAGACATTTGTTATGTTGTAAAATATAGTAGAAAAAGTGAGATGGCATTAAGTGTAGAATTAAGAGGAATAATTAATATGAAACAAGTGAGAGGTAATAGAAAGGCGCTATGCAGCACATTGTACATCATCATCTTTTAAAAATATTAATTAGTGTTATCTCCTTTTACCTACTACTTTTGTCTACCAGTGTGCTGCCTGTTTGGATGAGCTTATATCAGTAGAGCTTTTGTCAGTAGAGCTTTTTTTAAAAGAATTTTTCTAAGAAGCCAGTTGGTTGTTTGGCTGTCAATTAAAAAAATAGCTTTTTTGAAAGAGCTTCATACAGTAGATTGTTTGGTAACATAAAAATAAAATAAAAAACACTTTTATTAATTTTAATTATACTTTATTTTGTAATAAAAAATATTTATGCATATAAATAATATTCAAAGTATGTTAAACAATGATTTTACATTTACTTTACAATTATTTGATAAATTCACTTCCATCTTGTAGAAAATTATTTAAAGAGATGTCTCATTTTTTGTGTAGGAAATAAAACTAATATTAAAAATAAATATTAAAACATATAAAAATAAATATCAAAAGCTCAACAACACAACCATAATGTTTCATATCAGGTTTTTCTATTCTTCCACAATATTCTAGTGCTTGATCTACCATCTCACTATGGGTACACGCTAGTAAAAGCTCCACAGAGCTTCCATGAGTTGGATGAACACCATCTCTCAACATTTTTGAGAAAACCTCAAGGGCATGACCTGTAAAACCATTTAAAGCAAGGCCAGTGATGATTGATGTCCAAGAAACATTATCCTTCTCTTTCATTTCATGGAAAATCTCTAATGCTTTCTCACCAGCTCCACAATTACAATACATATGTATTAAAGCATTCACCATATGCATATCTACTCTTATCTCATGCTCGTTAATGTAGTCGTGAACTGTTTGTCCAAAATTGCGTATACCCAAATGACCACAAGCAGAAAGCACACTGGTTAGTGTAATCTCATCTAGCTTCACATTAGTCTTCATCATATCTTGAAAAAGGTTTATTATATCAGAAAACTAATTTGCTTGAGCATAACCTGTGAAGAGCTCTAGGAAATGACATTCTTTTCAAGCATCTGATCAAAAAGTTCCTTTGCTGCAACTAAATTCCCTGCTTTTGCCAATCCTGTGATCATTGCATTCCAAGAAACTATGTTCCTTTCATGCATATTTTCAAAAACTTGCTGTGCTAAATCCATTAATCCACACCTTCCATAAACATCTATCAGTGTGTTGCCCAAGTAAATATCAACCTCCACATGATTAACAATAATGTAATCAACTACATAATCTACAAAAACCTAGTCACTTAAGTGACTACAAGCTAATATTACTTAATTTCATCAACTACATAATCTGCAAAAACCCAGTCACTTAAGTGACTACAAGCTAATATCACTTTAACCATCGTAACGACATCAGCTTTTACATTGGCTTCTATCATTGCACGAAATAAACCCAACACCTCATTAAACAAATTGCACTGACTAAAACCACAAATCAACGAGTTCCAAGAAACCAAGGCTCTCTCAGCCATTTCATTAAACACCTATAAAGCAAATCCGAAGTCACCCAAAGACGAATACAAATGGATCAAAGCATTCGACATAAAAAGATACGACCCAAATCCCTGTTTTTAAGGAGCGGACATGAAACATTTGACCATGCAACACATCCTTAACACAAGCACAAGCCTTGAACAAAGAGGTGAACATCAAATTATCTCCACAAATTCCTCGACGATACATGAGATTACTGTACAAGTCAATTGTTTCGGTGGGTCAATCATTTTGAGACAGCCCACAAATTAAGTGGTTGAAATTTAGCAATGTGGGTCGTCAGATTTGATCAAAATGAGGCGTGCTTTATGAGCACTAAACGGAGATAAAGCATAGGACTTTAAAACTAGGGTTATTGAATATGGGTCAGTGTGGAGATGGGTTCTAATGAGAAGTAGAACCTGTTTGTTAAGGCACACGAGTGCAAATCACAGAGCAGAGAGAAGAGAGAATGGACCAGATCGTAGAGCAGAGACAAAGAGAAGAGAGATTTTTTTAAAACATCGGATGATATAAACGGAAACGACGCAAATTATAAATGTTAAACTCTACCCAAAAAAGCTAAAATGAGGGGTTTTTTTTAAATCTCCAAATTTAAGCTTCTCATAAAGCTATATTTTAGCTTTCAAAAAAGCTATTTCTATTTAAAAAGTGATTTTGGATTTTTCAGCCAAACACTCATTTTTCTTCAAAATAGCTTTTGCGGTAGAAAAAAGTACTTTTTCACCCTCCAAAAGCTCAACCAAATAGGTGCTAAGCATGTTTTGGATGACTGCTATATAACACGTAGCATAGACCTTATTACGTATCTCGGATCGTTTGTAAAATGGTTAAAAACGAAAAAAAATATGGAATACCTAATTTTGGTTCCATCTCAGCTTCCAAAGCAGTTCTTGAGGCTAAAGTGAACTATAATTACCCGTGACCTTCACGAAAAGTGATCATCGACTCATGCTTAATGTCTTTCTACATTTTTCTCAAAACATAAGCACTCTTAAGGGTCCAAGGATCCATGTGCTTATGAATGATATGAGCAACTGTCAGAAACCTTAATCTTTATATATAATATTCATATCAGATTTTTCCATCACAAGACCGATATGGGTCCGGTCCACACTAATTAGGATTTATTTTTTACGCGAACTTCGACCTATTGATTTAGATCATTTATTGGACAACTTTATTATTTTTATCAAGATCAAATGACCTAACTTATCTGATAAGTTATTAAAAAACAAAAATTTTAATTAAATATTGTCCAACTTTATGAGAAAGGACAAAATTGTCCAACATCCTCCCCACTGACAAGTATTAATTGCATTTTTGACTCTAGTTTAAAAACATTTTAAAAACTCGATTAAGTCATGCTATTAAATTAGTCAACTAGGTTTAAAAATAAAACATTTGATCCAAAGATAACAAAAGTTCATCATTCCATCTTGTAAGGCTTTCAAAACCAAAAAGTATCGAATGCATATGTCATGTGCGACATAGATCTAATACAATCATGCATATCTAATACCTTACTTAACATGAATGGGAAAATGAAGTGTGGCAAACTAGGATAATACCTTTATGATCTAAATTATATCATCTTCATTTGTAGGTCTCAATTTTTCTAACTTTATACTAAATCTCATATGTTAAATTGCAGCAGAGAAATCATGTTTTCTCTATCAAATGCTAAACAAAATTAGAGAAAATTTGTTTCCTCTCACTAAATGTTAAACTGTATTAAAGAAAACGTTTATGTTCTTCAACTGAATCCTAAACTGCATTAGAAAACCTTTATTAGATTAAAAACTTATATCTCCTTATATCATGTTAAACCTTATGGATATTCGTCTAAAATTGTATACGTCTAAATGACATAGGCATGGGGTCAATCTATATATATGCCCAATGACCTTTAAATGCTTAAGATCGATACAAATCTTAAGACTTTCATACGTATTGTGACAATGTACGATAACACGTATTATTGAGGATAAACGATGATCATCTCTATTAATAAACCACCATATTGTCATAATACATCAAATGTATAAATGTATATGGAGCAAACATAATGATCCCCTAACTAATAGTGTCTAAGGACTTCAAAACACTCATATTGTATACTTGTATTTCAAACACAAGTGGGTGAAGTCCTTTAGTTAAAGTATCGACTAACTTTTCCTCAGTCTTTAAATGCTCCAAATCTTAATTTCACAATTTCATATCAACTCCTTTATAATCAAATAATTGACCTCGAAATGTTAAGACCTTATAATATTCTTATTTGTTATTAAACAACACAGCAGCAAGATTATCACAGTACAATTGAATGGATCTAGCCACTAAATCAATTACAGACAAATCAGAAATTAAGTTTTTGAGCTAAAACCGTCTATAAAGTAGCCCCATAATATGCACTCTGCATGCATAGTCAAAGAAGTTACTCGTGTTTACTCGACACACTTCCACGATATTGTACCATCTACAAACTTAAAATTGTAACCTTAAGTATACTTTCAATCATCTAGACATGTGACTAAAATCTGAATTTGAATTTCCTACGAGGTTTAGTCTGTTGACTGTGCTATATGTCAATATATAATTCTTAGTTTCGTTTAGTATCTCAATACTTACTAGACTGCATTCCAATGGTCTACATCTGGATTAACCAGATACTGACCAAACAGTCAAATAGTTAATGCAATGTTTCGCCTAGTACATAGCCAAGCATTCTTCAGGATATCAATCGTACTAGTATACAGAACATTCCTCATAACCTCTCTCTTTATTTTATTATTGGAATACTATGCCAAAGATTATCTCTCACTATGAGAGATAGGTGCTATGACAAGTTTATTGTTAATCATATTAAACATTTGTAACATATATACTCAATGTATGCATTATATGAGAAGCCTAATGAGTGTTAAGATCTATCCCGATAAATCTAAATAACTAAGATAGAAGATGTTACACCAAGGTCTTTCATGTCAAAGTTCTTGACCAAAAGTTACTTAACCTCATACAACATGGCTAAGTAATTTGACGCAAGCAATTTATCATCCACATGCAGTAATAGGAAGATAATTTTGCTCCCCCTAACCTTATAATACAAGCATTTTTTTGTCTTTGTTTTTAATGAAGCCAAAAGAGACCAAACCTTATCAAATGTAAGGTATCACTTTTAGGAGATTTGATATAAACTATAAATTGATCTGCTTAATGTGCAAAACATATCTGTTCTATTTGGATCTTGAAGTCCTTCAGGTTGTACCATACAGACCTCTTCATAAAGGTTTGTACTCAAGAAAGCAGTTTTGACAGTCATCTGATGTAACGCTATATCATCATCAGCAACAGTTGCTTTAATCACTCAAAATGTATCCTACGAGGATACAAGAGAAAAGGTAACATAAAGTCAACCTCTCTCCAACTGAAAGAGCACATAAACTACTGAACTTTATCCCAAAACCCTTTAGGTCTTAAAACTTCAGTTACAACTGGCAAGTTTGCAGTTCCGATGCAAATCAACTAGCTCCCAAACCTTACTATGCTTCATGGCTTGCATCTCGTCATTCATTTACCTAACTGCATTAGATCTTGTACCCCTAGGAACCTCTGTATGTATAGATATGGGTTCTTGTTCTTGTACATACACGATACAGAGACTTAGATCTACCAAATCTAACTGTATGAGTAGCGGGTACATAATAACCTGAGTATCCACCCTTCGGATAGAGTCCACCATCATCATAGACATTGTATTCTAGAAACTTACAGTAAAAGTTGTAGCCTTAAAATGGTCAAGATATCTTACTAAATAGCAATGAGCGAAACGACCATGCAATCTTTCTTTAGAAGGATTATATTACCTCAGTAAGGCAACCCCATACACGAATGTGTTTAAGACTGAGTTTTCAAACTTCTAGATAATTAGGTAGAATAGCCTTATTTTGAATCGACTTCTTCAAGTCCTTTAGGGTGCAGTTATTCTTTTCGACAATATACCATTTTGCTCAGAACTACTCAGTATAGTGAATTAAATCACTATTCTAACTGATTCCAAATATCTGACAAGCAGACCTTTTAAAGTCCTGAAAAATCATGTTTATCATGATATTCTCCTCCACGGTCAAATCTAACTATCTTGATGAATTTTTCCAGTTGGTTATCAAACTTTAGTCTTTAAGGAAGAACACATAACTATAAAGGGAATAATCATCAACAAATGTCATAATACATTTGGGATTGCATAATGCAACTGTATAAGGTCTACCAATATCTTTATGTAATAGACTCAACAAGTCCAAAGCATAAGTTGACGTCAATATCCTTATTCATCAACTTACCCCTGCAATAGTCTACACATATTCCTATATCATTATAATCTAGAATTGAGAAATGCTTTCCTTGATCAATCTCTCAACCCCAGTTCTGGAAATGTAACTTAAACTTTTATGTAACACAATGTATGACTTTTCATTCTTCAGGGTTCTTCATTTCATAACTTGTTTGGCAAGATACAAAGAAGTATATATCTAATTCAGGATAAGACACATTCTATACAAATCATATGACAAGAAAGTTGTGCCATTATGTTTTGCATTAAACAACAAATGTACAACATAAGCATTAAATACAAAACATTAACCCTCTTTGTCTAAAATTTATCAAAAGAGTATATAAAATATATCGTGTAAAACCTAAATGAACCTTACTATAGGGTTCAGTACATGCATTCTCCATAAATATTACTTTTACTTCATTTTTGTAAACCATTAATTCCTCCTTCTTTTTATTTTAGCTTTATCCTAAATATGAACTACTACATTGTGTAAGCACCTTGATTAGATGTTCCACTATATAGTCACCAAATACTTAATGCAAATATTGCAAATTAGATTCACAAATTGATTAGCCAATAAGTTACCTGATGGTCTCACTCTTTCCTTTTAAACCTCATATTACTAGTTTCTTCACGTCCCTAGGACCTTTACTAGTACTAGATTGACCAGCGTCAATAAGTGGAGAAGATTTAAACTTTCTACCTTTGAACTTAGCCGATTTCATCTTGGTCTTCCCTTAAGTTGCTTCGAGGGCTATAGGAGTAGGAAACTTGAATTTCTCCTCCTCAACAACACAATGGGCTATCAAAGCATTAAAGTCTCATTCCTCATCCAGCGAGTAATATGTCATCACCAAATTATTAAACATTAGAAGGAGTGTATTCAGAGTCTGGCGAACAATAAAGACATCATGAAGAGGAACATTTAATAACTTTAATCTACTGTGAAGATGAATCATTCTCGATATATACCCCGGTACTCCCCCTTCTTCAGTATATTTTATGGAGAATAATTCTTTCATCAAGGCACTTGTTTTAACATTAGGTGAGACTGTATATCTCTGGGAGACATTATCAAGAAACTCTTTCACTATGTTCGTGTCCGAAAGTCCACTTAGTAGATGGTCAAATATGGATCTCTTAATGGTCATCAAATATAATTTGTTAGATCAATCTCAGGCTTCCTAGGCTGCTTTATGAACTCTCAAGCTGATAGATGTAGGTGGAGATAGCCTATCTATCCGTATGACCATATTAACCTCAGTTATCTCTATAACGTTCAATACATCCTCTGTCCACTTCTTTGTATTGAAACCGATCAAGGTTTTAATAGTGACACTGATTTTGTTGACCAAAAAGGTAATTTCAAGATGATAATGTTTAAATCAACACAAATGTAGGATAATAATGATACTCAAAGCCATTACACAGTATCTTTACTGAAAATCCAGTCACACTTATTATGAAATACATGTAAGTTGAATACATAATATATGCAACTAGACTTCTACATAAAAGCGATCTGAGTATAAACTATCAACTCTCATGACACTACTACCTATGGGCAAATAGATCAGTCAAACAATGACTTTCCTCTTGAAGTAGGAACAAACAGCATCTCAATAAATCTGCATTGTAACTATTGTTCATGATTTAAAAACATGCCCTTGTAACCAAAGAGTTGGATGGACAATGAATGAAATGTTTGTTAGTAGCGTTAGAACAACAGTAAAGAGTGGTAAGGGACTGTTTTGCAATTCTCAGAAATCTCTTCTACAAATTTTCTTTCGTTGTTGATGAATTTCTAATGACATATATGTTGATGATTCAGGTATGAGAAGTATCATGTCCATTATGGAGGCGTCGAGGAAGAGAGAAAAGCCAACTACGTGGATATGGTAGGCATAACTAGTCTATTTTTCTTCCCATTTTTGACGTAATCGACCCACTTTCAGAAAATTAAATAGCAGGGCAGTATTTCAAGTTTCCGGCTCTTCAAAACCTATAGTTAAACCAGAACATTTCCTTACATAAGTACTGCATTTTTTGAAGAGAACATTTTCCCATTTGAATGCAATTGGGAGAATTAAGTTTGCCGCTATATATGCCCCAAACTGCATATTTGACTAGCACCAAGTTTCACTTATCTCATATATCTAATTGAAGCAATATGTAAGCAACTCGGTTAGAATAAGGGTAAATGCGACAGATATTGCGAAAATTGGAGATGGACGTGTGGCTACTGATCCGCTGCATCAGGAAAGGAGAACCAACTATAGACCCAAAATAACTAACACTAGGCTGAGTGGTTATGATTGGGCTAGCAAGTAGTATTAAAGTTCGGTTAGGGGAAAGAGAAGGCAGGGAAGGATTGATTCTAGTTTCTCTCTCTCTCTCTCTGTGGAGTTCTTTCTGTTTTTGGAAAAGTAGCTCGTCATTTTCATTTTTTTCCTTGTGTTGCTCTGTTGTAATTCTGTTATACACCATTAGCATTTCTGTTATTTTGTAAGAAAACAATCCTTCAACAACAATACAAACGCAGAGTTGAGTTCATTAGCCATTCCATTTTAAATTCTTCTTGATCTACATCCATTACATTGGTGCTTTCATTGATTATGGCAGAAAATACTCGCCTTAAGGAACTCTCAACTGAGATCAAACGGTTGTTGGACACTATGGAAAAACGCGATAAAGAATATGCTATTCGGTTTGAAACGATGGAAACAACCCTTGATGGGTTAGTCAAGCAACCTTCCGATCCACCGTCGCACCCTGCTAGTACCTCCACTTATCAACCTTTTCAGGTACGGAATGTTAAGCTAGATTTTCCTCGATTTGATGGATCAGATGTTCTTTAATGGATTTTTAAAGCTAAACAATTCTTTAGCTATTACAATACACCAGATGAACATCGTTTAACTATTGCTGCCATTCATCTAGACAAAGAGGTTGTTCCTTGGTATCAAATGTTAACTCGCACCAATTCCTTCCATTCATGGGTTGCTTTTACACGAGCTCTTGAACTTGAATTTGGACCTTCTCCCTATGAATGTCCCATAGCACAATTGTTTAAACTGACACAGACCACTACCGTACATGATTATTATGTGCATTTCACAGCTCTTGCTAACAGGGTTCAGGGAATTACTCCCGAAGCAATGTTGGATTGCTTTATTGGAGGTCTTTAATCTGATATCCATCGTGACGTCATAGCTCAAGCCCCAACCACCTTAATTCGATCTGTGTCCCTAGCCAAGCTATATGAAGAGAAGTATGTCTTTACACCACGCTCTTCTATTTCCACTCCTTGGCCTAAAACACAACCCACTCCAAACAACTTGCCTATTAGCCAATCCATCAAATCAACCCCTCTACCCCCACTTCTTCCCTCACCCAGTCCGTCTCTCCATACCAATACCCTCAAACTTCCCAATGTTAAAAAAATGACTCCAGCGGAGATGCAGCTCCGACGGGAAAAAGGGTTGTGCTATACTTATGATGAAAAGTTCACACCAAACCATAAATGCCCAAATAAACAGTACCTTCTTTTGCATCTAGATGAAGATCACTCCAGTGACTTACCACCGAACCCTCTTGATCGTCGTGAGCACGCTGATCCTCAATATTCATTGGATCACCATTTGTCTTATAATGCTCTCACAGGATCCTTTGGGCTGGGCACCATGAAATTCCACGACTTTATCAATGGCATGCAGGTTCAAATCTTAGTCGATAGTGGCAGTTCAAATAATTTCTTACAACCTCGGTTAGCACATTGTTTAAAATTACCTATTGAACCGATTTCTAACTTCCAAGTTTTGGTTGGCAATGGTCATTCCCTAGTGTCTGAAGGATTTGTGAAAGAATGGGAGGTTAAGATTCAGGGACTCTCCTTCAAATTACCTGTGTATTTGTTGCCTGTTACTGGGGCTGATTTGGTTCTAGGAGCTACCTGGTTAGCTACTGTGGGGCCCCACATTTCTGATTACAGCAACTTGACCCTGAAGTTCTATTTGAACAACCAATTTATCACCTTACACAGTGAGCACTCCACACTGCCTAGGCCTGCACACTTCACTCATTTACGAAGACTGCACAATACTCATTTACAGAGTTTACCCAATCAGGCTATTCAACCTCCTGCCCAGCGGAAATGGTTACATAAGCTGTTAGGTTATGACTTCTCTATTGAATACAAGCCTGGGACAGACAACATCGTAGTTGAATCTCTATCCCGATCCTTCTTTATGGCTTGGTCGCCACCTAAGTTGTCTCTTCTCTCTAATCTCCGCGTAGCTATCGTAGCAGATCCTACATTGACAGCAATCTTTGACTTGTGTGTTGCAAATCAGCCCCCTAATCTTCCCTATTCTGTTCATGATCAACTGCTCGTTTGGAAAGGTCGACTAGTTCTTCCTGCTGCTAGTGAGATAGTTCAAAACATCTTGCATGAATTTCATAGTTCTCGTGTGGGAGGTCATGCGGGGTTTGTTAGGACCTTAGCTGGAATCTCTGCTCAGTTTTTCTGGCATGGTATGACTTGAGATATTAAAGACTATGTGTAGAATTGTCTTCTTTGTCAGCAAGCCAAGATCGAAACAGCTCTCCCTTCTGGATTCCTTCAACCACTACCTATTCCAAATCAGATTTGGGAGGATTTAGTAACGGATTTTCTTACAGGCCTTCCTTCCTCAGGTGGTTACACAGTCATACTTGTGGTATTTGTCAAGTTCTCTAAGTATGCTCATTTTTCTTCCTTGAAGGCCGATTATTCAAGCAAGGTTGTGGCAGCGACCTTCATAAAAACGGTGGGGAAATTGCATGGTTTCCCTAAGACCATTATTTCTGACAGAGACAAAGTCTTCACCAGTCAGTTTTGCCAATATCTCTTTCGATTGAGTGGCACCTCTCTTAACATGTCTACTGCATACCATCCACAGTCTGATGGGCAGTCTGATGCCTTGAACAACTGCCTTGAAATGTATTTACGTTGCTTATGAAAATCCTACGGAATGGGTTAAACTCTTGCCTTGGGCTGCATATTGGGATAATACCGCCTATCATACTAGTCTTGGCATGACCCCTTTCAAGGCTTACCCTGACTTCAACCTTGAGGACAAGGTTGTTCTTAATGGGGGAGGAATTGTAAGCAACTCGGTTAGAATAGGGTAAATGCGACAGATATTGCAAAAATTGGAGATGGACGCGTGGCTACTGATCCGCTGCATCAAGAAAGGAGAACCAGCTATAGACCCAAAATAACTAACACTAGGCTGAGTGGTTATGATTGGGCTAGCAAGTAGTATTAAAGTTCGGTTAGGGGAAAGAGAAGGCAGGGAAGGATTGATTCTAGTTTCTCTCTCTCTCTCTCTGTGGAGTTCTTTCTGTTTTTGGAAAAGTAGCTCGTCATTTTCATTTTTTTCCTTGTGTTGCTCTGTTGTAATTCTGTTATACACCATTAGCATTTCTGTTATTTTGTAAGAAAACAATCCTTCAACAACAATACAAACGCAGAGTTGAGTTCATTAACCATTCCATTTTAAATTCTTCTTGATCTACATCCATTACACAATATGATGTCTCTGTTTCTGCCGGAACTAACATCAAGCAACAAGAAATTGAAAATGGAAGATGTTTTTTTTTCCGCAATTTTGTTTGTCCGTTGGACTTTTAATTATCTCGGATTATTTCTAGTTAACAGCACCCATGAAAATTAAGACCACTCTATTTGGTTTACGTTTATGATGACCTCTTTATTTGCTTCTTGAGGATATTGCTTCGTAATTTGGAATGATCTTTCTCCCAATATGATTCTATTGCTTGTATCACCCAGTTTAACGTGGGAATGATCTACTGTTTTTCTTTTTAAGATGGCTTGATTGTTTGTCAGGCAAAGCAGCACAGCCCAGTGGGTAATTATCCTTCATGTGAATTTCAGGTGAATAAATACTATGATCTTGTAACTAGCTTTTATGAGTTTGGCTGGGGGGAGTCTTTCCACTTTGCTAACAGGTACTAAAAATGTCTTTTACATTTCTTTCCTAAGTGATAGAGCATGTTTGTTTTACAGGTTTTAGTTAAATTAGATTTATAGGTTTCATTTTGTTCTTGTAGATTCAAAGGGGAGTCCCTCCAAGAGAGTATCAAACGACATGAACACTTTATTGCTTTACAACTTGGCCTTAAACCTGGACAAAAGGTTGGCTGCTTCATAGAGCGTTAGATAAACTGGAAAAATAGGACCTGTCTTATTCAAATGATTTCATCCATTGATTTCGCTTGTCATTTATTAATATTATGTAGGTGTTGGATGTCGGATGTGGAATTGGTGGACCGCTGAGAGAAATTGCTCGGTTCAGGTTTGTCTAATATTCTCTTCGCCCTATACTAGGAGCAAACATTTCGGTACCATGTGCATATGACCGGTACTCGTAGTTATTATGTGATAGTAGTTTTCCTTTTTTCTGCTGGTTGAATAGTTTCCTTCGAGGAATAAGGTTGTAATTAGCTATCAGATAACTTAGTGGAACATTCAAATATAGTTTTTTGTAATATTTATCCTGAGTGACACATTCATAGTATTTGACAATCTCTTATCAAATTCATGTCATCCATGTAAAATAATGCATGAGAATACTTTTGAGTGATTTCAATTTTGATAGGTCCCAATCAAAGCTAGAAAGTTAGAAAGTAATATTATGCTTTTGGTGAGAATAAACCAGTAAGTTGATGTTAAAATATTGTTTGTTTTTATTCATGGATGAGCAATGATTTATATACAACAGAAAATTAACAACTTCCCTACTTCTAAGGACAAATGATAAGGTAGGATACTGAAAATAAAAACATATGCCGAAAATCAAATAAGAACTACATTCCTATTTTTAAGCAAGCAACCAACCAGTAGCTATGATCTTCTTCCCATGTTCTCACACATGCACAAATTGATTATTAGTCAAAATACTTTAGATTTGACTTAGGTACTCTATGGGATCTTCTTGGCTTATCAAATTTCTGCTGGTTATTTGCCGCAGCTTCACCTCAGTTACGGGGCTGAACAACAATGAATATCAGATAACAAGAATGAAGGTGGACAAATATCCTTTTTATATCTATGCTTTTCCTGACCAAGTTACTCTTTCTGATTTGGTAGTAAAACTTTGTCTTGGCTCTGAAGCATATTGTTTTCCTTTGCCATCAGGAACTTAATCGTATCGCAGGGGTAGACAAGACCTGTGATTCTGTTAAGGTCGGTTCTTTTCTTATACAACTAATTGTTTTTGCCAATTTCGCTTGTTGCTAATTTTCATTAACTTTAACACAAATGTAGAAAGACATTGGAGATGCTAACGAGTCTGTTTATCATGACTTGCAGGCTGATTTCATGAAGATGCCCTTTCCTGAAAATAGTTTCGATGCAGTATATGCTATTGAAGCTACCTGCCATGCACCCGATGCTGTAAAACAATTTATTTACGCAATTTCCCAGTTCTTGTTGTGCTATTTCTATCATCCTTAACTGTTGTGCTGTTATTACATTCCAACAGTATAGGTGCTACAGCGAAATTTATAGAGTACTGAAGCCTGGACAATGTTTTGCCGCTTATGAATGGTGCATGACTGATTCTTTTGATCCCATGAACGAGGAACATCAAAGAATTAAGGTTACACAGATGCATTAGAAATCTTAAAACTGTCTTATGTTACTGATGCAGATATTAATTGTTTCTAATATTGTGAATGTAACTAAATCTTATGTTTGCAGGCAGAAATAGAAATTGGCGATGGCCTGCCAGACATTAGATTGACTGGACAATGCATTGAAGCACTAAAGAGAGCTGGTTTTGAGGTACATAATGAATGCATCTTCCTCTACCCTGATCCTCCCGTATACCACATATTTTGGTTACCATGTCCTCATGTGTGATCGGCTTAAATGTGTGTATCTGAAGGTTTTATGGTCAGAGGATCTCGCTGTAAGCTCACCCTTACCATGGTACTTGCCTCTGGACGTCAAAAGTCACTTCTCCCTCAGTAGCTTCCGCGTAACTGCTCTTGGGAGATTCCTTACCAGAAGCATGGTAAATTAAGATCCTTCAGCTTCCATCTTATTCTTGTTCGGTGGTGGATGAACAAACTAATTCCTTTTGTATCAGTTGTATAAAGTTTGTATCAGTTCTGTTCGCTGATAATTTGCTTTCATGTATGGTGTATAGCTTAAAGCTCTAGAGTATGTTGGACTTGCTCCAAAGGGAAGCCAAAGGGTTCAAATTTTTCTTGAGAGAGCTGCAGAGGGATTGTTTGAAGCTGGAAGGTGAGCTTCTTTATCACGAATCTCAGTTATGAGCTTCCATTTTCACTTTTGGAACCTCTAGTCAACTTGCAAAGTTTTGTTGGCCCTCCACATCCTGCTAATAATGACAATCAACTTATGTGTTCTTCAGGAGGGAGATTTTCACGCCAATGTTCTTCTTCTTGGCTCGTAAGCCACTCCCACAGAACCAGTGACCATAGTTTGCTTATGTTACTCTATCCAATAAAGGTGTGGTTGAAGTTATTTTCAGTCTGCTTATGTTACTCTACATTAATGGTGTGGTTTAAGTTATTTACAGAGTTTGCTTATGTTACTCTACATTAAAGGTGTGGTTGTAGTTTCTTTGAAGCATTGGTGAATCTTTTTAAGTGAAGAATTGCTTGTTGAAGTTTACCTTCACGATCCATCTTTTTGTTAACCAGCCGATTTAACTAAATTTTAATTTAAAATAAGTTTCATTTTTAAATTCAAATTATAAAATATTTTAAATTTAAGCTCAATCTATAAATTCACATTTTTAGACTTTTTAATAGTAACATAAAATTTAAATAATGAATTGAATCATTTATTTAAATTATATAATATTGTATGATTCATAACAAATTAAATTAAATAAAATTATAAAACTTTAATTTTAATATAATAGTTATAATTATAATAGACAAAATTAAACATCTTTTTATTTTATATAACTTAAATTTTAGGTCTTAAATTTATTAGGCTCAATTTTTAAATTTAAAACTCGATTCTAAATTTTAATATCTAAGATTTTTAAATTCATTGTGCATTAGATCTATTTCGACGGGTCCAGCAGAAATATTAAGCCTCTATTTGGTTAGGCTTATACCAGTAGAACTTTTTCTGTAGATCTTTTCTGAGAAGAACTTTTCTAAAAAGTCATTTGACTGTTTGACTGTTAAAAGAAATTTTTTTAAAGAATTTAATACAATTAACTGTTTGACAATATAAAAATAAAAAGTACTTTTAATTTTAACTATATTTTATTTTGTAATAGAATTATTTATGCATATAAAAGTATATTGAACAATATGCAAAGCAAATATATTAATTATTATATAAATTTAATCCATATGAAACATAAATGAAAATATATCTGACTAAATCTTTTATCTAAATTATAACATAATTAAAACTAATATAAAAAATAAATATTAAAACATATAAAAAAGTCAAATAATATTATATAAATTTTAAAATAAATATTCAAGTTAAATAAATAGTTAAATACATAATAAATTGTGCATTTTATTGTAATATAGTATATGAGTTTGCAAAATAAACGTGAAGATGAGTTTACGGACATTATGAGAATTATGTATGAAATATAAGGACAAATGGGACTAAAAGATATGCTCATTAATTGATATGAAAAACCTACCCGAAAAAGCCATTTGAGATTTTTTTAAAAGGCTCCAAATTTGAATTTCTTAAAAAAGTTATATTTTGACTGCCAAAAAAGTCATCTATTTAAAAAGTACTTTTTTATTTTACAGCTAAACATCCATTTTTCTTTAAAACGACTTGTGAAATTTTTTTATTAACCTTCCAAAAGCCCATCCAAATAGACACTAAACCTTATTTCTTTTGAACTACTGGAATGAACTAAGAGAGGAAAATCAACTAATGTATTAATTCTTTAATCTAATCTCAAAGTTGCTTGAGTTTGGTTTAAAGAACTAAGAATAGTTGTTGTTAAGCTTGCCTTCAAATTATAAAATTATTTTAAAATAAATATTTAACACTAAATTATAACTAAAATAATATTATATGAATTAGAACAAAATTAAATTCTTAATTTCAATAGTTATAATCATAAGTCAAATTTCCTGAAACAAAAAAGAGTGCAAAAGAAAAGGTTCCTCTTCAATTTCCAATAACATTTTTTGGTTGTAAATCCACCTCCCACTCATCTGTTAACTACTTAGGTAAGGGTTGTATCTGCACATGATTAGAAGCAGCCCTCTCGAGCAATGACACATGGAAAACCGAGTGAACTGTACTATATGCAGGTAATTTCAGTCTATAAGCCACTGCTCCAATCTTTCCAACAATCAAAAAGGGTCCATAGTATCGAAGGCTGAGTTTCTCATTTAGCTTTCTTGCTAAGGACCTGAGTTTGTATGGTTGGATCTTCAAGTACACCTTTTCTCCTACCATGTATTCCACTTATCTTCATTTCTTATCTACTTGGGTTTTAATCCGATTCTAGGCCTTCAATAGATTGCCCCTCAATTCAGTTATGACTCCATTCCATTCCTTAAGAAGTCTGTCCACTTCTTCCACTGCTGACAACTCCCCTGCATAACCATGCAAGGTGGGTGGGGGTCGATCATATAAAGTGAAAATTGGAGTTTTTTGTAGAACTATTATAGTTGATGTTGAACCAGAATTATGCCCAACACAACCATTTAAACCATTGCTTAGGCTTACTTCTGGTGAAACAGCGGAGATATGTTTCCAAACACCTATTGGTGACTTCCGTCTGTCCGTTGATTTGGGGGTGATAAACTGAGCTAAACTTCAACTGTGTGTCTGCCTGCTTGAGCAATTCAGATCAGAATCTGCTCATAAGTACCCTATCTCTGTCCGATACTATTGAGGCAATGAACCCATGTAGCTTCACTATGTCTCTAACAAATAGTGCAACAGAGTCAGGAGCAGAAAAAGGATAGGCTAATGGCAAAAAATGGGCATATTTTGTCAGCCTATCCACTACTACATGATGGTGTCCATTCCATTACTCTTCGGTAGACCTCCTATGAAATCCATCGATATATCCTCCCACACTTGCGTTGGAACTGGTAGAGGTTGTAGTAAACCAGTAGGGGATAGTGCTTGGTACTTATTTCGTTGACACACTTCACAAGCCTCCATGTATTTTTTTATGTCATTCCTCATTCCTTCCCAGAAAACCAATCCTAGCACTCATTTGTAAGTGCGTAGGAACCCCGGATGACCCCCATGGATGAGTCACATAACTCTTTCAAAATAGTTGGTATCCGACTAATGTTTTCGACAAAACCAGCCTATTTTTATAATACAGTCTGCCTCCCTTAATCGAAAATCCTAAGTGTTCTTTGCTCCCACTTAACAGATCTTGCATGATGGCGTTAACTTTCAGATCGGCCCGAATTTCTTCTTCCAAGTTATCCGAGTCCACCATTTTCACCGTTGATATAGTAGCACATTCCATTTTACACGATAAAGCATCAGTTGCTTAGTTCTCCTTCCCCGGTTTATACTACACCTCAAAATCATACCCCAACAGCTTGGTTGTCCACTTTTGTTGCTGTTCTCCCAACAACCACTGATCTGTCAAATATTTCAAGCTTCTTTGGTCAGCTCGGATGATGAAACGTCGCCCTAACAGATAGTGTCTCTATTTCTGAATCGCCATCACTACTGCCATTAAGCTAAAGGTAATGCCCTTCTTGCATGAGTACTGCCCCTAACCCCTTTCCTAATGCATCAGTCCCTATAATACATGGTCTAGAAATATCAGGAACGACTAGAGTAGGAAGGTTTACCATTGCTGACTTAAGGGATTCAAAAGCTTGTTAAGTCTCCATGTTCCACTGATACCCTTCTTTCTTAAGTAATTGTGTGAGAGGTTTGGCTATCTTGTCATAGTCCCGAACAAACCGTCGGTAGTACTGCGTGAACCCTAAGAACCTCCGGATAGTTGTAACATCCTTCGGTATTGGCCAATTCGCAACCTCTTCAATTTTAGATGGGTCAACTTCTACACCCCGCCCTGAAATTACTTGCCCTAAATATTTTAATTGTTCTTTGGCAAAGTCACACTTTTTCTCGTTGACATATAGCTTATGGCTTCGTAGTATCAACAAGGCAGCCCTTAAATCTTTCAAAAGTCACTCAAAATTTGGACTGTATATAAAAATATCATTAAAGAAGATTAGTACTGAATTACGTAGGTG
>JAOTIZ010000186.1:58377-70035 GCA_027123425.1 Erythroxylum panamense
TTTGATTTGGAGCGTTCGCAAAAATCTACTCTTTATATTTTTTATTTAGAAGTTATATTTTTATGTGTTATACAACCTGATGGATATCCAAAAATCCGAACAACCCAATGATTTGGATATGAGTAGTAAATCGTAAAAACCGATAGATATGAATATGGATATGGGTTGAGTCATAAAAAATGGATATGAATATGGGTAGAGTAAAACCCGAACCGAACCCTACCCATTACCATCCCTAGTAGTGAACTTTTACACCACTATGCTAATGATTAATAAAATTATTTATATTTTTAATTACTATATTATTAATTATTCATACATTAACTTATCAAATCCTCCCATTTAACTTTAGTCATATTATTACTAAACTTATGTTAATCTCTACAAGAACGTAAATCTAACAACTATTATGATAATTGTGACAAAGTATAATGAAAATTACAATTACAAAATTTAAATTATTTGTTAATGTTTAAATATATATTTTTAAAATAATAAGAGGTTGAAGATGCAGAAGATTATACGATCGGCGCAAGGAAACTAGTTTTTGTAAAATATAAAAACCTATTTTAAAATACACGAAAATGTCTTTTTTGTGTTTTCAAAAAAAATGTTGCAGTTTTTTAATTTTTAACAAAGAAAAACGAAAACAATTTCAACCAAATCAATTTTTAGGGACTGTTTTATTTTTTATGAAAGCAATAAAAAAACTCAAAAATAAAACGAAACCAAACATCTCCTAAGGAGTCGTTTGGTTTTACTTTATTTTTCTGTTGTAATTTTCAATTTTTATTTTTGCTTTTCTTTTAAATAAAAACAAAAACCTGTTTTGTTATTAATATTATTGTAGTTATATTTTTACCACTAATAATAATTACATATTAGATAAAACTTAAAAATAAATTATTTTTATTCAAATAAATTTCTTTAGCCTCTTATATAATAATTATTTTAATATTATGTTATTTTAATAAAATAAATAATTTAAAAATTAATATTTATTTGAAATATATTTTAATTATTAAATCAAATATTTTTTGAATATTTATATATTTTAAATTTAATTAAATATATTAATAATTATTAAATTGTAATTACATTTAATTTAATTTTAACAATTAAATTAAATTATTCATAATTTTATTGATAATTAATTTTAATTTATTAAATAAATAATTTTGAATTAAATTATTCATATTTTTATTAAAATTTAGAAAATTAAATAATTAAACAATATATTAAATGATAGCAAATTAGATTATATAAAAACAGAAAAAACAAAGACAATTTTGTATGATTTTTATAAATTTAAAAAACTGTAAGAAAATAAAATTAAAAACAGAAATAAAAAATTCAACTAAACACATTTTTTACTTAATTAAAAAAATTAAAATTAAAATTAAAAACAAACAGTAAAAAATGAAGCTGCGACCGCTCCCATATTCACGTTCACGTAGGTGGGCAGTCAAGGTGGCCAGCAACTAAATTAACCTTAGAACGCCCACTTACGTGAACCTGACATGAGTGGCCGCAGGATCGTCTTAACCGCGTCGGCTACTACTTTAATTCACGCGGGTGGGCAGCCAAGGTCGCCATCAACTAAATTAACGTCGTGAACGTGACATGAGTGGTCGCAGGATCGTGTTAAGCGCTTCGATTTATACTTCAATTCAATGTAATTTTTACTCGCGTCTTACGGTTCCCTTTTGTGCTGTTGTGGTTGATAAAAGGGTCTCGGTGAGCCTTCGTACGCAACTGCAAAAATGGAGAAAGTTGGTGCATTTGATCTCGCTGCTGGGGTAGGCGGGAAGATGGATAAGAACGCCGTCCTTTCGACGGTTGAGAAGTAAGTCAGTTTATTTTTTCGCCGTTCTCTCTCTTCTTTTTATATAATTTTCTCTAGTAATGCCTTTTGGTTCTTTAGGCGGGTGAATGCGAGTGCTGCCGTATCTCTCCATTGAGTGAACAGAGTTTCATGTGTTTTAGAGTCGTACTTTTATGTGTTTTCCATTTAAACTTGATTTCTCGTTATCGAGTTTTCTAACTGTAGATTTTCCTTCTGTTTGAGTGTGTATGAGAAGAACCATTTGTACTGATAGAAATGTTGGGCACAGGGGGTGTATTTTGTGAAGAAAAAAAATGAGTAAAATGGACACAAGATTTTTAACGTGGTTCATCCTTAATTTTGGGCTACGTCCACGAACAAACCTCAGAATAAATCTTCTACTATTACAAATAGTAGAGATAAAACAAAAATAGCGGCTTATAAGATATTTCCCAACTTAAAAATACTAACCTCACTATTTTGTCACTCACCAACCCTTTAGGAATATATTTTTTAACTTCAGAGCACTTAATTTGCTCTAGTTTTCTCTCTCTCTCTTTTTCTCTATATTTTGTTCTTTGTATTTATTTTTGAAGCAGGGCACTTAATTTGCACTCCACCGCGTGAGACAACTACCTTTGTAGCTGTCTTCTTTTATTTATTCAACAAAGGCAGCATGCGTCACTTCTTCCATTTATTTAACAAAGGCAGCAAATCATCTGTTCAACAAATACTGTATCGGTGCCGCAATGTTGGAATGATGGAGTCCCTCCATATGAGAGGGAGCCATCTCCAACAAGAAAGAGTTTAAAATTTATATGCATGATTGTCGGTTAATATTACATGGTTTATCGAAAAGCCTCTTTGTTAAATAAAGATAGGGCTACGTGTGTTATGGGACTTCTAAAATTCTGTAACTTGTGGTTTACATCACAAGACTAATGTAGATCCGGTTTACACTATTTGAGATTTATTTTTTACATAAATTTTGACTTATTGATTTAGATAATTTATTGAGTCACTTTATTATCTTTATCTGGATCAAATTACATAACTTAACCGATGAAATAATATAAAATTCGGACACACATATTATGAAACACTTGTGGGCTGAATACATAATATATGTAACTAGACTTTCACATAAAAGCGATCAAAGTACAAACTATCAACTCTCACGACACTATCACCTGTAGGCGAATAGATCATTCAAGAAACGACTTTCCTCCATCCAATGCCTTTATGCACATCTCAAAATCTCATATAAGACCAACACCTGTGGATAGAATAACCAAACATAATAATAGAGACATCTCCTAACATGTAAGCAGAACAATTCAAAATATTGACTCGAAAGACCATTACGGTGACTATATGATCATCAGCACTCAAAAAGTATACAAACATAAGAGATACATCTTTATGTTATTTTTACATTCTTTATAGGCATATGGTAGATTACAATGTAACATCTATAAATGCAAAAACCCGAATGCACAGTTTCATTGTTACACACTCGTGCTGAAGATATTATATGAAAACTTCATTTGTGACTTTCGTAAAGGAAAAATCTGAATAGAGTAACTATCATGCATCACCAGACACTGACCTGATAACCCAAGACAGAAGAACCTCATATATCTCCCTTATAATAAGTTCATTGCATGAAAAATTCACTCAAAAAATGGCTTCAAAATGTTTTAATTCTTTTTTCGAGCGACTATAATGCAATCCCAAATATTAAGCATAAGACCCGAGACACAAAAACTTGAAGTATCTCCTTAATGTGACGTCTAAAGCAAAAAAAATTACTTGAAATTAGATTCAGAATATCTTAATTCCTTTTCTATGGTTAAATTTTAATTTATTACTGATGTAATAAATCTAGAAAAATAGAAAAACTCACTTTATGAATTTTCCGTACCTGGAAGCTGACTCAAAACATCTCGAGGCAACCTTATGAGAAATCTGAAATTTTTGTGTTTTTTTTCTTCTCAATGTTGGTGTCAATATTATTGTAGAGTTGACGTCATCACATAGCATTGTGCACTGACGTCAGCAGGCGTCAACCTGCGCGTGGGTAAGAGGCCCGAGTGCGTTGCACGCGTGCATACCTACACATGCCAGATGCGTCACGCGCCTCACACATGCACAAGCACGTTTACTATATGGTGCATGCATTACACGTGCTACTACGTGTCTGAATCCCCGCCGTCCACGTGTCAAAACCGATGTGGGCACGTGTGATACAAGCGCCAGCTGTTCCGTGCTCATGGGAGAGCGCGCCGCACAATTCTCTCAACATGTGTGGAGCCATTTGACGGCACATGATTGGGGCGTGCGCATCAGTACTGCTTCTTCGCTGGTATTGTAACACCATTGGGCGTGTGCGGTGCATCACCCTCCGACGGAGATGATTGCTGCTGCGAATCACACCATTAGATTACAAATGGAATGGTTACGAATCTTGGACGACCTTAATTCTAATGTAGGAGAAATAATGTTTGCATGTGCAAAATCTCTTTACTTTTGACATTTTTTTGTCGCGCTGGTTTAATTTTAAGATTGCCTATAAAAAAGACAGAAGACATTGGCAATATTGCCATCTTGTTACGTCTTTGCTATATGATGATTAGCTTCTTGAAGTATAGTCCTATTCAGTGTCTCTTATGAGAACAAACAGCATCTCAATAAAACTGGAGTGTAACTACTGTTCATGGTTAAAAACACGCCCTTATAACCAAAGAGTTGGATGGACAATGTTTGGAATGTTTGTTAGTAGCGTTAGAGCAACAGTAAAGAGTGGTAAGGGACTGTTTTGCAATTCTCAGAAATCTCTTCTACAAATTTGCGTTCATTGTTGATGAATTTCTAAATTTTGATGATTCAGGTATGAGAATTATCATGTCCATCATGAAGGCGCCGAGGAAGAGAGAAAAGCCAACTACGAGGATATGGTAGGCATAGCTTGTCTATTTTTCTTCCCATATTTGGCATAATCGACCCACTTTCAGAAAACTTGATTGTTTGTATATAAATAATATGTATATACACAATGCATCTTGCCTACTTAGAGGTTATATCTGAGATACAGTGGGTAATTATCCTTCACGTGAATTTCAGGTGAATAAATACTATGATCTTGTAACTAGCTTTTATGAGTTTGGTTGGGGTGAGTGTTTCCACTTTGCTAACAGGTACTAAAAATGTCTTTTACATTTCTTTCATAAGTGATCGAGCATGTTTGTTTTACAGGTTGCAGTTAAATCGGATTTATGGGATTCATTTTGTTCTTGCAGATTCAAAGGGGAGTCCTTCCGAGAGAGTTTCAAACGATATGAACACTTTATTGCTTTACAACTAGGCCTTAAACGTGGACAAAAGGTTGGCTGCTTCATAGAAACTGGCAAAATAGAACCTATCTTATTCAAATGATTCCATCCATTGATTTCGCTTGTCATTTATTAATATTATGCAGGTGTTGGATGTCGGATGTGGAGTTGGTGGACCGCTGAGAGAAATTGCTCGGTTCAGGTTTGTGAAATATTCTCCTCGCCCTATGCAAAGATCAAACATTTCGGTACCATCAGAGACCCTCTCGTGCATATGACCGGACTCATAGTTATTATGTGATAGCAGTTTTCCGTTTTCCTGCCGGTTGAATAGTTTCCTTCGAGAAATAGGGCCGTAATTAGCTATCAGATAACTTAGTGGAACATTCAAATCTAGTTTTTTGTAATTAAAATATATCCTCAGTGACACATTCGTAGTAGTTGATAGTCTCTTATCAAATTCATGTCATCCATGGAAAATATGCAAGAGAATACTTTCGAGTGATTACAATTTCTGCTGGTTATTTGCCGCAGCTTGGCCTCAATTACAGGGGTGACCAACAATGAATATCAGATAACAAGAATGAAGGTGGACAAATATCCTTTTTATATCTATGCTTTTCCTCACCAAGTTACTCTTTCTGATTTGGCAGTAAAACTTTGCCTTGGCTCTGAAGCTTATTGTTTTCCTTTGCCATCAGGAACTGAATCGGATTGCAGGGGTAGACAAGACCTGTGATTTTGTTATGGTCGGTTCTTTTCTTATGCAACTAATTGTTTTTTCCAATTTCGCTTGTTGCTGATTTTCATTAACTTGAGCTCAAATGTAGAAAGACATTGGAGATGCTAACGAGTCTGTTTCATTGAACATTGTTGTTCTATCATGACTTGCAGGCTGATTTCATGAAGATGCCCTTTCCTGAAAATAGTTTCGATGCAGTATATGCTATTGAAGCTACCTGCCATGCACCCGATGCTGTAAAACAATTTATTTACGCAATTTCCCAGTTCTTGTTGTGCTATTTCTGTCATCCTCAACTGTTGTGCTGTTATTACATTCCAACAGTATGGGATCTACAGCGAAATTTATAGAGTGCTGAAGCGTGGACAATGTTTTGCCGCTTATGAATGGTGCATGACTGATTCTTTTGATCCCAAGAACGAGGAACATCAAAGAATTAAGGTTACACAGATACATTGGAAGTCTTAAAACTGTCTTATGTTACTGATGCAGATATTAATTGTTTCTAATATTGTGAATGTAACTCAAAATGTTTGCAGGCAGAAATAGAAATTGGCGATGGCCTGCCAAACATTAGATCGACTGGACAATGCATTGAAGCACTAAAGAAAGCTGGTTTTGAGGTAAATAATGAATGCATCTTCCTCTACCTTGATCCTCCGGTCTACCGCATATTTTGGTTATTATGTCCTCATGTGTGATTGGCTTATGTTAAAATAAATGAACAGATCACAAAATATTATCACAAAAATTATGTTACATCTAGGATCGATTATATATGCATAGAAAACGAAATATACATATTTGATGATTCGTTATATTCTATCAGTTAAAGAACGCAGAGATCTCGTGCCTTTTTTTTTTTGGTAAAACCTCGAGAATATATAAAAAACCAGCGTCTCTCTATAGAACCAAATAATTAGAATAAGTTCATTTGTTCCAAACGTTGCCTTTGTCTTTATATATCATCTGTGAATAACTACTAACAATAACTACCGTTAGTAGTTATTCATGCAAGATGACCATTTGACCCATCATGGGTGTAAAACGTCATCATCTCCACTCACACATAATGGGTTTAAAACATAACTCTGCAGTATTCATATTCGTTCAATAACCAGTGTGACCAGCATACGACGAGAGTACATTATCACATATCTGTTAGGATTATATGACATCTCGATTAACAAATTGATCATGAGACTTTTGTGTCCTTGAGCAGACATTGTATACTATACCCTAGGTCATATTTCGCATTTGCATTTTTCTTTGATCTCATTTAGTTTCTTTACGTCATGACTGTATTCAAGTTCTCTCTTAAAGAGACGATGACCATCTATGAATACTTTTTATGCGAGTCATTGATCTAAATTAAATGACATTCCTCTGTTTTTAATTCTCTTTTGAATTAAATTTAATTTGCTTTCCTAGAATTATTCCATAGGATCGCATTTTGCATGATCTTTTGGCAATAACCTAAAGTAGCAAACCTTAAATTCAATTCGCAAGAATGAAACAAGAGTCATAAGTGTATATGATGAGGTTCTTCTCAACCTCAAGGGTCTCACACAATGTAAGATGAGATCTTGCGACTTACATTAATCCCTTTTTGTGGTCATTTTTGTACAGATGGTACAAGTCATGTGCTACGGTATTTACTCTCTTCGTTTAACTTAAACATCTTTTATTTAAGAAATATCGTACAGATGATTGTTCAAACATACTCAATGTTTAACTTGAGTTCACTTGACTACTCAAAACAAACTTATTCAGAACTCACATCTAGTAACGTAAGATAGATATAGTGATTAACAAATCACGTTGAACCAATTTCGTTGCGGCATTTATGGTTTAAGTTTCTTGCTCTCAATTATCACCTAAATAATAAACTTTAAACATGCCTCATCTCTAGCGAGCATAAACACTAGAGGTGATTTCCTGTATGAAAGAACCAATCTATAATATGTCTCATATACTTATGATTCATCCCAAAATATATCTATGCAACAAACATATATATATTCATGGATCAAATGATACACAATGTATAATTCTCATCATACATTATATCCAAAATATGGCATTATAATGAGTGAACATACACAGAGGAATGTTTATCAGTACATTTCAACATCGACATAGTCCTAATGACTTTACATGCCCAATGTATACATCTTTGGAAATTGGCTTTGTCATTGGGTCTGCTATCATATCTTGTGTAGATATATATTTCATGTTCACTTCTTCTCGTGCAACTATATCTTTCACATAATTATACTTGGTATCTATGTGCTTTGTCTTACAGTGAAATTTGGGGTTTATAATATAAGCGATTGCAGCTTGAATATCACAGTTGATAGTTATTGGATTAATTTCGCTTTTAATGACTCCCAAATGCACTAAGAATTGATGAAGCCATACAAACTCTTATGTTGCAATTGAGAATGCTATAAATTCAACTTCCATTGTGGATAATGCAATGCAAGATTTTTTTTCTTACTTTTCCATGATATTGCTCCATGGTTTAATAAGAATATATATCGTGAGGTAAATTTTCTTTCATCTAAATCTCCTCCCAGTCTGCATCTGTATACCCTTATATACGTAGATCATTTCCTTAATAACATAATGCATAATCTATTGTTTCCTTTAGATACCTTAAGATTTTATTTACTGCTTTCCAATGTGCTTGGCCTGGATTTGATTGATATGCGCTCACCATCCCAACAGTGTAACAAATATCTAGTCTTGTACACCTTATTATGTACATAAGACTTCCAACTGCACTAAAGTAAGGAACATTCTTCATTTGCTCCATTTCTTGTGGCATTGATGAGCAATTTCTCTTACTAAGGCCTTCATTTTTAGCAATAGGATTATCAATTGGTTTGCAAACTTGCATACGGAATTGTTCAAGAATTCTTTGAATGTACATCACTTGTGAAAATGATAACAATCTCTTCGAATGATCTATTGAAATCTTGACTCCAATAATGTAAGCCGGTTCACCCATGTCTTTCATTTCAAATTCAGATGATAATCAATCTTTGATTTGCATAAGAAACACACAGTCATTACAAGCAATCAATATACCATCCGAGTATAAAGATAAAATCATGAATTTATCTTTAGATCTATTAACATACAAACAATGGTCTTCATCGATCATTTGAAAATCATACAAAATGATTACGTTATGAAACGAATATACCATTGTCTTGAAAACTGCTTCAGGCCATAAATTGATTTTAATAATCGGCATACTTTATTTTCTTGACCTGCCATGATAAAATCTTCAGGATGTTCCATATAGATTTTGAGAAAAGTAGTTTTTTCATCTGTTTGATGTAATTCAAGATCCATACTGGCTACTATAGCCAGAATAATATGGATTGAAGCAAACTTTACAACAAGTGAAAAAGTTTCCTCGTAATCAATTCCCTCCTGTTGTGTGTATCCTTTTGCTACAAGACGTGCCTTATATCTTTCAATATAGCCATTAGCTTTTCGCGTAATTTTGAGAACCCACTTGTTCCCAATTTCTTTACGCCCTTTAGGGAGGTCAACCAAGTCCCATACGTGATTTGAGCTTAAAGAAGTCATTTCTTCTGTCATTGCTTTCATCCATTCTTCTTTAGCAGGGCCAATAAGAGCCAAGGAATGTAAGAACCTCATTTACATTCCTTGGCTCTTCTTCCTCTTGCGGAACAATCATATTAATTTCTCCTTCTATCTCAAAACGACGTCGGGGAATTATTCCTTGATTACTTCGTCTTAACCAAGGTTCATCATAAACAAATTCATGATTAATCTGATTGCTTCCACTCAGATCAGTCATTATAAAGAACCTTTCTGTGGAATTGCTCCCACTTGGTTGAAGTTCCCCATCTTGATTCTTCGTAAAAAAATCATTCTGATCAAGCGACTCATATAATAATAGGTCTTTATCTATTTCGCCTTGCTTAAGAAAATCATTCTGTAAGAATGTTACATCTCGTGATTCAAATTTAGTTACACCTCCATGACCTTATTCACTAATGAACACGTATCCTTTTGAGTGTTCTGAGTATCTAATAAAAATACTTTTTCTCCCTCTTTGGCCTCATTTCCCATGTTTATGAGAGAGATCATGAATATAGGCTGCACACCCCCAAGGTCTGAGAATTGACATATCAGGTTTCCTACCAGTCCACAACTCATATAGTGTGCTAGTAACTAATTTTGTAGGCACACGATTAATTACATAGGTAGCTGCTAGCAATGCATCACCCCAAAAAGTAATTGGTAAATTTTCTTGTGCCATCATGGACCTAATCATTTCTAATAACATCCTATTTCGTCTTTCAGCGATGTCATTTTGTTGTGAGGTCTTAGGAACTGTTAATTGCCTTTCTATTCCTTTCTCATCACATAAAGCCTTGAACTTTTCTAACAAGTATTCTTGTCCATGATCAATTCGTAATGCTTTTATTTTCTTATCTAATTGATTCTCAACCAAGTTCATGTATTTTATGAAACAATCGAATGCTTCCGATTTATGAGAAATCAAATAGACATAACCATATTGAGTATAGTCATCTATGAATGTGATGAAATAAATTGCCCCATGTTTAGCCCTTACATTCATTGGACCACATATGCCAGAATGAATTAATTGCAATGGATATAAAGTTCGTGTTTCCTTTCTAAATGACTTTCTTGCCATTTTACTAGCTAAACAATGCTCACATGTAGGTATATCTACTGGACTTAGATTACCTAAAAGCCCTTCTTTAGCTAATCGACTAATTCGATTTTGACCAATATGACATAGTCTAGCATGCTACAAAATTGCATCATTATTGGAATTACTAGATGTAAATAATGAATAAATAATAATATTATTTACCTTTAACACATATAGTGCAATAAAACCATACAATAAAAGACCATGACCATAATTAATAGATCTAAAATACAAATTCATTCCACCACTATGGAAATTTATATTAAAACCAAGTCTAACCAACATTAATACAGATAAGAGATTCTTATGAATCTGTGGAGCAAATAATACTTCATGTAGGATGAGAGGTCGTCCTCCATGCATGTCCAATTTATATGTGCCAATTCCTTGTACAACAACTTTGGAATTATTACCTACATAAAGCCATCGACTACCATGTGAGAGTTTATGAAACTCAACGAAGGCATCACGACCCTTCGCTACATGATTGGTTGCTCCTGAGTCTGCAATCCACAAATGATGTGATTCAGTTAGAAAAACAGAACAAGAAACATTCACAGAACAAATGTTTGTACTATGAAGCAGTACCTTCTTGGGCTCGGTACAATCTCAAGCAAAGGGGCCCTTATTTCCACAATTATAACACTTTATATGTTTCATGTTCTTCGTTTTGAAGGGACGTTTTCCCTTTCCACGTTGGTTCCATTTTGCCTTCTTGGACTCTTGGGGAGAGTGGTTGAATTTCCTATTCTTCTTCCATTTATATCCACCATGATGCTTACGTTTCTTGTTTATAGCTCCATGTGAGGTAGAACTAACTGCATACGCCTTAGAAGACATCTTTGAGGCTTCAAGATGCCTTCCTCCAAGATAAGATGCCTCGTAGCATCTTCCATTATCTTGATGTTTTCATTATGAGTTAGGTGCATCTTCATATGCTCCCAACTCTGAGGCAGTGAACGGATCACAGCTTGCACCTGTTGCTCATCAGACAGCTCATGACCAACATCACGTAACTCACTTACCATGTTGG
>JAOTIZ010000186.1:82167-100147 GCA_027123425.1 Erythroxylum panamense
AAAATTATATAATAATTAATATATTGTACTTTGCATATTGTTTAGTATACTTTAAATAATATTTATATGCATAAATACTTTTTATTACAAAATAAATATAGTTAAAATTAAAAATGTCTTTTATTTTTATGTTGTCAAACAGTCTATTATATGAAGTTTTTCAAAAAAAACTTTTTTAAATGACAGTCAATTAGTTTCTTAGAAAAGTTCTTCTCATAAAAGATCTACAGAAAAAAAGTTCTACTAACAAAAGTTGTACTAGTAAACTTAAATTTAAGAAATTTAGTTCAATTTGGTCTGAATAATTAAAATAAGTTTAAATAAATTTGATAAAATAATATTATTTTAAGAAAACATAGTGACAAAGTGTCTTATTCATTGTCATCTTTATATAGAATAATATTATATCATTATTTTTAAAATTTTTGCTTTTAATTCAATTAAAACCGAAGGCATTAAAGCATTATCTTGGATATTAAGCATCGAAACTACACCAATGCCCATCCAAAAACAAGTTTTTTTTTTCCTTTAACAAATAAATAAAAAAGGAAGGAAAAAATAAGTGTGAAAGGAATTTAACCCTAAAAATGGGAATGGGGCGGCAACCGGCAAAAACAGAGAATGATGAGAAGAAGACGTTTTCTGGTAAGAGGTATAGTAGAAAAGATGTCAGCCATGGAAGTTGACAAGAGATGATATGAAGCTTCTAAATGGAGCAATCAACATGACAATGACTAAGACTATGACTATGACTACTAAATCATACTTCACAAGTTTTTCCAAACCCATCATTACTTCATTGAATAAGATAGAAGATACGCCACTCTTTTATATTATATTATTTTAATAATTAGTAATTTTTTATTAAAATTTAATATAAATTTAGCTCTTAAGTTAATATAAATTAATAATTTATTATAATTATTTTAAGTTAAGTTTAATTAATTTGAGTCAAGCTTAAGAATCAGATTAAATGTACATATTAGTAATATTTGATTGGTTTATGTATTTTCTTCATATTGTGTGTATTTTGTAGTTTTTTAATAATAATTTAAGAAAATAAGTTTTTTCTTAATTTTATATACCCCAGATAAAGTAAAAAAGGAGTTTCCATTTTGCCTATTTTTGTTCTTTATGAAGCCAAGAGAAAAGAATAAACCTTATTTTATTCTTCGTAAGAGTGATTCCTAAACAGTTGCCCTGCACACCCAGAGCTTATGTTTAATGTTCATATTATATGTATTTTGTCATCATCTTAATCTAAAATTTAAGAGAAATTATTTTTAAAAATAATTAGAAACCAAAAAGTTTTAAAATTAATTATATTTATAATTAGAAATTATTTAATTTTTAAAATTAATTAAATCAAATTAATGTCTTTTCTTTTAACCATAATAAATATGACCAAACCCTCTTTATCTTCCCTCTCCAAACCCCAATTGTTTAGGAAAAGTAGACTTGAAGTTCGAGCTTTGATGGCGAATTCTCGTGGATTTGGTTCGGTAAAGTTCCACCGTTTACTTCTTCACAACTAATCTTACACTTTACACTGTTTTGAATCTGAAACCACCTTGATCCGGTTTTCTTTTCCTGTCTTTCCGGCCACTAGCTCATCATGACGGGCATTGAAATTTGAAAGACAAAGACCACGGGAGATCAGACAGCAACGTTAACACGGAGACGACACAGTGTGTGTGTTGTTAGTTGATTGCGACATTGTGAGACAAACAACATGCGAAGACGCGGAACCGAAGAATGTTTGGCAAAGCTCGAATCCTTCCCCCAAGCCAAGTGCGGGACCCCACTGAACTGAATCGAATCGAGTTTCTTCTCAACCTCAGCTTTCGATGATTTTAATAAAAGCATTTATTCAATTCCATTATTGTCTGAAATAATGGCGCTTTGAATAAGGAATCTGCTACGGGGAAAAAAAGATTAATTTAAAAAGTTATAAATTTATTATTTGAAATCTTAAATAATAGTAATGAAATATTCTAATTTTAAATTTATAACAAAAATAATTAAACCTTAAATAAAAAAGGATCAATTGTAAAAAAAATTAACTTTACTTAATTTTAAAATATCAGTTTAAAATTTAAAAAATACTAAAATATTCTAATTTTTAATTTATAGTAAAAATATATAAATATTAAGTTGTCTTATTGTCTCGACCATGTTGCAAATTACATCATACTGGACTTTTGTTACATGATTGTGGAGATGACAATGGGACGACTTATGAGTCATCTCTGATAATTTTTTAATTAAAGTATAAAATAATGTCTATTTTAATTAGACTCAGACCAAAACCTACCCAAAGCTTAACTCTTGCTTAGAATAGTTGAGTCTCGGATCGATCTGGTCTTGAGCCTGACCTATATGCTAACTTATTAAAAATACCTGAATTTGAGTTCATGAATCAACCTATTGTTATCTCTATATGACTGACACATATTATAATTTTGACACATTAAAATATTTGTCATGTGATGAAAAACTAATGTAATATAGTTCGTCACGTTATTAAATTTAACAAAAAATTTAATGTCAATTTATTTTTGTTATAAATAAAAAAATTAAAAAATTTTAAGTTAATATTAAAAAATTGAGTGAATTTTAAAATATTTTACTAAATTAACTATAAAAGAAAAGGAGCATTAACTAGTCAAAGTTTGAATAGAAGCACTCGCTCTTTGTTGATGCTTTGTTCTTAAGGGTCCAACACTCAAAAAGGGGATTCTATGCTCCAACGTAATTGGTAGATTCGGCAAGAGTTATGGCCTATCATGTTTGTTCATGATAGTCACTTTGTTCATTCGAATTGCCAAGTATTGGTATATCCTTATCACCAACACTCCATTCTATTCTATTTAGTGTGTAGGACCGAATCGTAGTCGTAAGAAGTTGGGTCGGGTCAAATTGACAACAAATTCAACTCAATTTGGTTCCATCCCTAGCAAGATATAACAAAGATGTTTAAGTTTCTTCGATCTTGATGATAATTATACTCTTTCAAATCTCTAAATTAAGATATAATGTTCTAATCTAAACTTAAAATTAAAATTTTGATTAAAAAAAAAAGAATCAAGCAATTTTAGAATATCTTTTCAATTTCATATTCACCAAACCGTACAACCACACATTCCTCTACAGTCAAGAAAATGTGTGGACTGATCGGCTGTAATTCCACAAAGCACTTGGATTGGATTAGGGTTTGATCTCATTATTGATCAATCTGAAAAAAATTGATATTGTCATGATTATGCTATTCTCGGAAGATGGTGGTAAAACCTGATGCTTCTTATGGTGGATACGATGATGAAGCTCCACCGAACTGGTGTGCAGTGTTCCTTTTTCCGACAAACTTCTGGCATTGGTTGGACTGAACTGAACAGAACATTAAAATCATCGATTCTCTGAATATGTTCCACTTTGAACAAGTTGATAAAACCAAGTTGCCACCAATCTTTTTCTTCAAGTTTTTTCTTTCTTTCAATAATAATTATAATTCCACAATTCTTCTTCCAAGTCACTTTAGCTGTCAATAGTTGAACAATTCAACGATACTTTTGTTTATTAAGTATTTACTGGACCTTTTCAAAGACTGAATTGTTAATGTTTTTGTTGTAATTGATCGCCTTTTTGTGCTCGCCTATGCTGAACTCCGGAGTAAACCAGATGAATCAAGTTGATGCACTCGTGCCATTTTATTTTTTTAATTCATTTTAGAATGCTTATAACTACAAAATTCCGTATAAAAAAAAGAAACTTCAAGTCTTGGAAGAAAGAGAGATACAATTTGTTTGAGTGAAGAATATAAATATGTGCCTAATTTATATTTTGGATAATAATGTAATACGTAACACAGACCTTATCATGTACTCAGGATCAAACATGAAATGATTAAAAACAAAGATAATGTGGAATAACTTATTTTAGTTCCATCTCTAATTTCGATGCCAATTCTAAGCTTCAAACGATCGCGAATCTCCCGAAACTTTTATAAAAACTCCTCTATAAAACACGGGCTAAGTCTTTTAAGAGTCTTCTTAATATATAAGCTCTCTTAATGAGTTAGAGATTCCTTATGTTTACGATTAATATGAGCAACTACAGGAGACATTAACCTTTATATAGTTTTCATATCGGGTTTTCCCATCACAGGCAGATATGAGTCTGGTCCACACTAATTGTGATCTATTTTTTACCCGAATTTCGACCTATTAATTTAGATCATTTATTGGGTCACTTATTATTTTTTTCTATATCAAATTATGTAATTTAATTGATAATTTATTTTAAAACTAAAATATGTAATTAATAGTTATCCAACTTTATAGGAAAGAACAAAATTGTCCAATAAATAAATTATAAAGTGGTAAATTTTTAATAAATCTTTAACTGTTGAAAATTTTAATAATTTTAATTAATTGATTAATTTTTAAAAAGTTAAATCTATTAATTTTTTATTAATAGGATCATCGAATAGATTTTCAACTTAAAATTTAATCATTTACATTAAAATTTTGTAGAGTAATAAATACCTATATGAATTTTGAAATTATTTAAAGAAGTTTTTAGGGAGATTCATTCAAAAAACCTCGAGCAGTGGGAGAGTATCCGATCAATTCGACTACCTCAATTGTAAATATCCTGAACCGCCAAATTTTTTAATATGATTTTTAACTTTTCGGTTCAATTCATTTTAATAACTCTTTTTATTAAAAATTGATTAATTTATTACTTAATAAGTTAATTTCGTAAATTAATAAATTCTTCACCAATATTCAGTGAAAATTCTGTAACGCACGAGTCTAAATTAATAAGTTATTATTAAATAAAATAAATAAACTAATTTTCATTTAACAATTTCCTTTTTCGGTTAAACTTTTGATTGGTAAAGATAAAATTTTTTAATCATATTTCAAATTCTTTAATTTCATTTAATTTTTAGCTGATTTTATGACCATTTAATACCGAGTGAATCTTTTAAACCTTAAACGTCTTATTTTACCTATTTAACTTCCGATCCAATCTTTAAAACATTAATATCTATTATAAATTGTTGTCCTGTGTTATTAACAGCCATAATTTGTATTATAAATACAAATATTACGTTAAGTATGAGAATAGAAAAATCGTTAAAAAAAAGGGATAAGTAATTAGGTAAACTCAAGATTGGATTTGCACAGTTTATGGAACATGACTCAGCACTTTGGCATATTTAATATTTGTATATTAATTGCCAAAAACCACCACTTTCTCCTTCCTAAGTCCTAACACTTTTGTTTTTCATTTTAAAACAATATTGATGTGACAATCCAACCATAATAGAATCATTTAATTATTATAAAAAGGGATAAAAATAACAAAATATTGCTTATATTATAATCTTCTCTATAATTTCCCAACCTACGGAATTTTATGTACGGAATACGTTGACTTTTATCAAGTTCAAATTATAAACCCGAAAAAATAGATCTCCAACTTTACATGCAATTATTTTATTATCGTTATATTCTATTAATTTTTAATTTATTTATAAATTTAAAATACAAGAATTTTAAAAACAATAACACTCGTTGTAGATAATAATATATTATAAGAAAATTTATAATTATTAAATAAACATGGTAAATATTAAGTGATGACTTTTAGAATATAATAATTGAAATAAAGAAGTGAAAATCTACTTTTTATCATGACCGTCCAATTTATACAGTACGAACAAATAATCCGAAAAACTTGTTGAGATGTCGTGTCAAGTGGTGGATGGTTGTTGAAACAGAAGTATTCAGTCTCAGTGACATGCACGTTTTAATAATTAAGCACGTGCATCTATTCCATGTTTAGATTATACATCGACGTTTTAAAATTGAAGGCTAAATATAAGGATTAAAAGGTTATAAAATTAAAAAATTAAAAATATAATTAAAATTTTATCTTTATTAATTAAAATTTTTGAAGTTTAATTAAAAAAGAGATTATTAAATAAAAATTAATTAATTTATTTTAATTTATAACAATTTATTGATATATAAAAATTAACCTATTAATTAATAAACTAATCAGTTTTTAATAACAATAGTTATTAAAATAAATAGAATAATTTTTTTTAAGTATTTAGCTATTTTACTATATAAAACCACTGATAATCTTATTTGATATCAGCTAATTGGATTAATGAATTGAATGCAATCCACTATTTTTGTTTTAAGAATTTGCTTTGAGGGTTGAAAATTTGAGAGATGAAAAGACGATTGTACCCAAAAGTTGTTACGATTACAAAAGTAGATGATAAAGAAAGAGAAAGAGATAGATAAGCATAATATGTGAAGTCAATTTATTCGAAGTCAACAAATACTCTAGTTTATTCAAAAATTAAACAAAGTTGAAAATTTTCTTTAATAAAATTATCATTATTTTTAAATTTTATTTTATTTTTAATTAAATAAAACAAATGTCATTGGATTTGATATTGTACTATACAAAAACCGCTACAAAATTATTTTGTACTAACCAAAATTTTCTATAATGTTAGATTCAAAGATTGAGTTGGAAGGAAAGTTTCGAATTGTATCCATTGTACTTATTAATACTTGGATTAAATTTTATAATTAAGAAGAATTAAATAATTAAAATTTAAAAATTTATATTTAAATATATTTAAATATAAAATTGTTTCTACTGATAGTTATTATGTTTAAAATTTTATTAGTAGATAAAATTATTAAAAATCTTTTTTTAGTTTTAGTTACAAGATAAGACTACTTTTATCAAGGGATTACAATTTCATATAATTAAAAATAAAATTTAAACTCATTAACTACTACATTATTTCAATTTACTTCCTAACATTATTTTAAATAATTATTTTTTAATTTGAACATAGGCAAATAAGTTTTAAATTATTTAATTTTGATTGATAGAATGAAACAAATTGAAACATAAGCATAAATTCTTATAGGAACATTTAAAGAAATACTAAGATATAATATTCATATTTTTATAATTTTTTAAAGTCATTTTTCACAAGTCATTTTATTATAAACAGTTAATTTTATCAAACGTTTTAAAAAAACAACTGATATTATCTACTGGTCAAATCAATTATATTAATCCGCTGTCAATTAACTGATAGAATCAATTAATAGCTAATATAATTTTAAAAAAATGAATTAAAAAGTTGAATTATTTAGTAGGTATAGATTGAAATTGAGAGATTAAAAAAATGAGAGAAAAATAGACTCCCAGCTTGCTTGACGCCTTGTATTATGACATCTTAGGCGGCGGGTGTTCGGGAAAAACGACATAAAGATGATTTCATCGTATCCAAAAGATTGCAAGTCGTTTCCTCTATCTTCTTTAGTTTTCTTAAAGAGGCTTATCCTAATTCTTAAAAAGTCGTGACAAATTGACAAAGCTAACACTAGTAACTTAGATAACGTGATCGTAATTTTTTTTATTATTCAAAATTTGTTAATTTCCCTAATACAAGTAGGTCATCTATAAAAAATGATTGTATTTTAATTTAAAATTCAAAATAATAAATTATTTTGAAAATTTTCTTCCATAAAAACTTTGAACCGTTAAATTTTTAGATTTTGTTTTTAACTTTTTGATTCAATTTACTTTAATAACTCTTGTCGTTAAAAATTGATCAGTTTATTAATTAATTAGTCAATTTTTGTAAATTAATAAATTTTTATAAATTAAAATAATTCAATTAATTTTTTAATTAAACTTCATTTTTTTTATAAATAGATATAATCTCTTTTGTTCATTGGTTTAACTTATGAGCCAATTTTAAAATATTGTTATAAATCACTTTAGGCATATTATCATAATATCATATTTAGACCAAAAAAAGGAATAAGTGATTCTTATATTAAAAAAATAGTATATTTTAATTCAAAAGTTTAAAATATTAATTACAAATTTATTTCTTGTGTATAAAATATCTTTAATCTTTATTTTTAATCGATGTAAAAAATTAACAACACTTAATTTTAAAAAATGTGTTGTTAAACATTTTTAAATTTATATGAATGGTTGAATATATTAATATGTATGAATCATTCTTTTTACATTAACATAATATATTCCTTTTCTTAGCTAATATTTAATAGAAATATATACATTTAAAATTTTTAACAAAATTATATATATAATCTCTTGTCAGAAATTTTTACATCCGAAGGATAACTATTTCTTGAACATAGGTTTTAACTAATTGAATTGAAGCTTAAGAATAAAAACAAAACGGAAAGTGTGAATTCAAAACCGATAAGGAACGTATCAAATCAAAGCATGGATGGACAAGTTCGTTTTGATGTCAATTTATTGCTTTAATGGGATAATTTCTATTGATGTCGTTTAGTATCACTTAAAAAGACATTATCTTGCTAAATGAATCTTATGACAACTACTTAAGAACTACTAATGTACACCAAAACTGAAAGGAAAAAGGTTACGTGAGACTTAGAACAAACGTATCTGCAAAGTGTTCACATGTAAAAATAAAAAATGGTAACATTATTCTTCAAAGTAATGCTTCTGTAGTTAGGAATAGATAGAAGAAAGTGTTGGTTTCAATGAAAGTTTTCCATGGATGCTGACAATGCTGTTTTTGGAACCAAGCTATGAATATTTCCAAGGTGTGATTATTGCATCCATATCTCTAATCGTGCTTAATTAAAAGGGTTTTAAATGATCATTAATGATAATAATAATAATGTAATTTATAACACATGTTTTTTTTGGTTTTTAAAATTTAATTAAAATAATATTATATACAAAAATCTAAAATATCAAACAAATGTTTAATTCAACCCAACTTATAACAATAATACCAACACCCATTACGAATCCCGTAAAAACGTGAAGTCTAAAAAAATCTAATAGTACATAGTCTTATCTCTATTAATAAAGAGATTAATAAATTTACATGTAAAGCGAAATAATGATAATATAAAATATAAATAAATATGTCTACATAAAACAATAAAAATATGTAACGCATATATATAAAGCATAATAAATATTAACAATAGAAAATAAAAAGTAAATAAATACACAAATAAGAAAAATACAAGTACAAGAAAAAAAAACTCGATCATTATAAGATAATAATTAAAATAAATAAGACAATGCTTAGGCTAATTATAAAACGAAAGATTAGGAGAGAAAATGTTTGAAAATTTTAGAAAGAACGAGATAGGCCTCTATATGTGAGATACTTTGTCCGTATGTTAGTACCTAACCTCTTACTAAATTTAGAATCATTTAATAACTAGAGTTATATCAATTGGTAAGGTGGAACTAAAAGTTGATAAATTTTTATAATGTTTCAAGAGAGTTGCATGAAGGACTGGTTAGAGCTGACGCATAACAGCCTGTTGCTAATCTGGAGTACGACAGACCAATTGCTGTCCTTCATGACCGGTGATTAAAAAATCCAAACTACATAAGATCAACGTTGTCAAGTGCAATGCATTAAGGCATAATTAAGCAACTAAACCTCGCAGCCAATTTCATGTTACACGTGTACAATCAAAGGATGTCACGTGCGTCTTGTTTTTTTATATTAATTGCTTTCACATGAAAAACTACTCCCTTCTCCCAATTTAATGGAATTTCGTAAGCTATTTATTTATTTCTTTATAAAATAAAATATTTATATTTATATTTTTTCTCTTTTAATTGAAACTATATGGCAAGTATAATTTTAAAATATCAATTTATAATTACATGATAACCATTTCGATATGGCTTTGTATTTAATAAAGAGCAATATATGCTCTTTAAGGGGTGATTGAGTTGGTAGAATGAAGAGTCTGGGCCAAAAAGGTCTTATGTTTGAATTCCTCTATCTACATTCTCTCGATCGAGCTTATCGCATAAGACTTACCTAGTGCGAAGTATCCAATTGGTGTAATTTGTAGGTTATTGTGTCAATTCAGAAGCTTACCTAATGCGCATCCAAAAAATAACGAGTTCGAATTCATCCGTTAAAAAAAACAATATATATGCCCAATCATTTTGTGAAACTAAATTACATATAACTAATAACATTCAGTAAGAGTCCCGCAAAAATGATCAAATAAATAAATCATAATGATAATTAATTATTTAAGATAATTATAACAAATTAATAATCCTAGGATAATTTAATTAGTTTGATTTTGATTTAAGAACTTAAAGAATTAGTCATGTAAAACAGTATTTAATCAACTCATATTAATATACATATTATAAAGTATTTTATTAGAGAGAGTTTTTATAAAAAATTGTTGATAAAATTTAATTTTTTTTGAAACTCATGCATTTATCGTGTATCTATGATTAAAAAAATTCAATCAGTTCGACTGATTTAATCGTAAAAATTATGAATCGTCTAATTTTTTAATTTAATTTTTAACTTTTTTTGTTTAATTTACTTTAATAACTTTTGTTGTTAAAAACTGGTAAATTCAATTTTGTAAATTAATAAGTTATTATAAATTAAAATAAGTCAAATAATATTTATTTAACATCACCTTTGTTATTAAACTTCATAGGCTTACCTATTTTTTAAGTCATATTTAACAAATATTAATTTTTTAATCTTTTAAAGTATTGATATTAATTAATAGCGCGTCAAACCCAAGGGGAGAGAGTCGCGCGTTTTGTTACAAAACAGGAGTCGGTGTTCAACTTAAATAGCTGAATTAAAGACAGCGAAAAATAATCGAAAACTTAAAAATAGATATTAAATTAAAAAAAAAAGAAAAAAAGGATCTCTATAAAAACCGACTCTCCCGCTTTTTATTCGCCATTGATTCTTATCTCCTAAACGATACACGAACTACGCTTTGAACCCATAGCTCTCCTCTCCCAACACGCACAGCCTCTTCTCCTTTAGTTTCAATATGTCTCTCACGGAGGACTCCCCTTCTCGCTCCTCCGTCATCGTCATCGGTGCTGGTTTTTCCGGTAACGTCATCTTGTTAAGCACACGTGCATACACACGTGAATATGAACGTGTTTTGTTAGTATTATAAGTGTCGTAAAGATTTTCTCTCTTATTGTATGAGTTGTCAGGTATATCGGCGGCGAGAATGTTGGCCGAGAATGGAATAGAAGATTTGTTGATCCTGGAGGCTTCTGATCGTATTGGCGGGAGAGTTAGGAAAGAGAATTTCCGCGACGTGACGGTAGAGCTCGGAGCGGGATGGATCGCCGGAGTTGGTGGTAAACAGCGTAACCCTGTCTGGGAACTTGCCTCTCAACACGGTCTCCGTACTTGCTTTTCCGACTATACCAATGCTCGCTATAATATATATGATCGGAGGTAGGGTCTATTATCTTAAAATATTGGTTATTTCACTAGACATTGTAATCTTATACCTAGTGTTCTTTTCGTGTTAATTAAGTTTAGAATTTTTTTTGACCTTTCCCTGTGATTCAGAGACCGGAATTTTGAGGTTTTCTTTTTAATCCAGTTCTTGTTCTTTCTTGATTTTCATGTTCCGAGTGAGTGCTTATAATCGGTGAATGTGTGTGTTTCAGTGGAAAAATATTTCCAAGTGGATTGGCTGCGGACTCCTACAAGAAAGCGGTGGACACGGCGATTGAGAAGTTGAGGCACCAAGAAGCAAACGACGACGGTGAAATTCTGGAACTACCTTGGTAAAACTCACGAACTCTTTAAGCAAATCACTTACGGGTTTTACTACTTGAGCTAGCTTTATAATATAGTGGATTCATTTGAGAATTTGCATTTGTTCAATAGCTCACCGGAGACCCCAATAGACCTTGCCATTGACTTTATCCTCCATGACTTTGAGATGGCAGGTCGGTTTTCTTCTCTAATTTTATTGTAAACGATGAAAACTGAAAACGGAAAGGAACTTTTTAATTGACGCGTGTAACTGATGAATTGGGGTTTTGTTACAGAGGTGGAGCCAATCTCAACGTATATAGATTTTGGAGAACGTGAATTTCTTGTGGCAGATGAAAGAGGCTATGAGTATTTGCTGTATAAAATAGCTGAGGATTTTCTGCTTACTTCGGAGGGTAAAATGGTGGACAGTCGCCTCAAACTTAATAAGGTAAATACAAAAATTAAACCTGCTTTCTTTGACTGCGAATCTCCTGTTGCTATTGGTTTGTTCGTTTGTTTTCACTTTTAGAATTATCAAATCATAAGTTGAAAAGTTAAAAAAAGGGGTACAAGAGAAAGCGTTTTTAGCTGTTCAGTGGAGGAAAAGGAACAGGGACAATTGGTGAAGAAGGGCCTAAACTCTGTTATGTAAATATGCAGTCATCCACTGCTATCTTCTAACTATAGTGATTGATTGACCCACTTTTGGGGTTCGCTGATAGTGACTTCCTGTGTCTTATCTACTTTTTTTTAATGTTATTTTGCGATTTTCCTCTCCCCCACGATTAAAGTCTTTTTGCTTTGGAGTCAACCGGCTTCTGTTCTGCATTTTTCTGGTGACATGATTTTGTTTCTTCAATCAGCTTTTAGTTTTTGAGTTTGGTAAACCTGGAAGTTATTACCTTTACCTTTATGTCGAATTCATTTCATCTTGATGGCAGAATGGGAAGACTTTTTAGAGTTGATTTTTCTGGTTGATATGCAAACCTGAAGAAGGTGACAATATAGCTAAGTTGAGAGAAGAGAAATCCATAGAATAAGTAGTGGTTCAGAAAAAGAAAAAAAAAATTCAAGCAACAGTTCGGCTATAAATTGGTGGACCTCCACATTTATGGCTACCATAAATTGTGTTCGTTGAGTTTCTTTTAAGTTTTACTCGGTTTCAAACCAACAACTTACATAGTCAAACCTTAGAACTTCGGTCCTTCTCCGTGTCTCTGTAGTTTAATGACAAAAGCCAACTTTCAACGAACTTTTCTTGAGTTAATAACTCACCAAACATGACAGGTTCAATCATATAGCCATGAATTGCCACAATCTCAGCTATCCTTCAATCAGTAGGTCCAATTATTTCTTATGAATGTCTTAAGCAACTTGCACCACTCTGTACAGTGATTTGTAATGACCAAAAGATGATACCCAGGAGGTTGAGATGTCAAGTCAAAAGTAAAAACATGAACAGAGATAGTATTGTCCATTTATTCATTTAATGTAGTCTTCCTCCTGTCTTTGCTTATATTGGCTCTAGATTCAGAAAACAGACAGCCCTTTTCTTACGCCACAACCTAAAGCATACTAAAGTGGTTTTCTTTGCAGAAATCCTATAAGATAGAAACTGAAACATAATATATTAGAGTTTTGTTATTCTTTTTTGTCTTCTTGAGTAGTTTACCAATCACTTTAGAAAATTGCGTTGCACATGTTTTAGTGGTTTGACTTGAAAGATTCTCAATTTCCTCAATGATTTTACTATTGATTTAACCATCTTTTAATGACATTAGTTTTTGTTTTTTTTCTCTCTATCTCCAAAGCTTCTTGAATGCAGCACATTTCTCCAGAAGTTCGTATGACTTAAATGATTTTTTTGCATGGATTTGGGGCAGGTTGTTCGGGAAATACAGCACTCGAGAAATGGCGTCACTGTGAAAACAGAGGATGGTTGCGTTTACGAAGCCAATTATGTGATTTTGTCTGCTAGCATAGGCGTCCTTCAAAGCGATCTCATTTCTTTCAAGCCGCCCTTGCCCGTACGTCTCATCTTCCTTCTTTTAACGAAAAGTTTATTCCTGTTAATTTTCGCATCAAAAGCTTTTTATCCTAACAACTAATCCGGCACCGCCTTGATCTTTTTGCCGAAATAGCGACTTTGGACATTATTTCAACTTGTTAAAAAAAATGATGCAAGTAGTGGTAGTTTGTCATCCCCACGTCAGTCATGGTGTCAACATTACATGTCATACGTTGTATAAAAGCCGCTGGTTTCACTCCCTCGTTTGACACCTTTCAAGTTTTGTTTAAAGTTGAAGCAATCCAACTAGGGGAGTGAGTTGAAGTTTTGTCCCTGTACACAGATGTGATCACTTGTATGATTCTCGTGTCTTCAATGTGCATTTACCATTTCATGTCTCAACCATTGAACGCAAGGAATCGATAGGATAACCCTAGGTCCTTAGGTATGGGTCCCTATACCATAGGAGTCCCCAGATTTTGAGATTTCAGGACTGTCCCATAACATTAAATAGGCTCTGAAGATGAAACAAGTCAAATATCTCAGGGCAGCTAGTTTCTGTATTAAACTATACTTTTAGCTGCTATGATCATAGAATTTCGAGGTTGCTTACTGGCTACTGCCTCTGAAGTAGCCAATACCAGGCAGGATTGTTGCAAGAGTAATCGATGGAATTGTCAATCCACAGGCTACCGTTGGGTTGCCCTTTTTAAGCTGGACCTTCTTATTTGTTTCACCATGTTTAATGCCTTTTGCGGGTGCAAGTTGCAGTTTTTAATACTATAGTGGGACAGTTGTAGTTTCCCTTTGATATGAACAACCTATCCTGATGGGAACTAAATTACAATGCTAGGGAGTAGGGACAGATCTTCCAAGCCTAAGTTTTGACGAGAGTACACTGTCAAGTTAAGTGGCGATACGGTCCATATCGCCTTTGATACAGGTGTAGAACTCTGGCCTCGATAGCTTGAAAAACTGAAAAAATGAAAATTCCCTAGTTACGTGGAGTTTGTTACTTCATTTGTGATAGTTAGACATGAAGGCCAGGGAGGGAACCAGAGGGCTGATCTTTACTACCGTATTAAGTTTTTGCTAATATTTCCATATCCATATGTTTGTTTCCTTTTGTTAGTGGTCCCAAAACTGAGAAAGATCGGCTTGGTAGGAAGTTTTCCATTATCACATTCTTTGCTTTTGGGCCGCATTATTAGTAATAAAGTGAAAAATAATGACACAGAAATGGAAAACTGAGGCCATCCAGAAATGTGATGTGATGGTGTACACCAAGATTTTCCTCAAATTTCCCCACAAGTTCTGGCCTTGTGGTCCCGAGAAGGAGTTCTTCATCTATGCCCACGAGCGAAGAGGATATTATACGTTTTGGCAGGTTGGTAACCCTTAAAAGTTAAAACTATTTTGTGCCTAATTCATAAATTTTGCATATGATTTACAAATGAATAGTTGATTGAATGACTAGCAGTATCTCAAAGTTATTTAAGGGTTTAGCAGTTCCATTTACGAGGCCTTGGAAACCGTATCATGGGATTGATAGGATAATCTTTTAAATTGTCTCTAGTCATCATCAGATGAATCCTGTGGTTTGAAAATGAGCAAGCAGAGTCTACTTTATTTGATTTTAAAATAACCCGTCCCTTTCTTTGACATGTCATTGATTGATGCTAATCTTTGCTGTTTCAACTTTTCAGTAAGTTGCTTGTCTTTTGCTTTGGGCTGTGACTGCCTCTTTGCTTTTATGTTTGTTTTGATTAAATATGATGAAAATTTGTGAAGCTTCCTTGCATTTTTTTGCTTTTATTTCTTTTGTATGATTCTCCTACATGCAATGTATATGATATTCGTGTGTCATTGTCTTAGAGCTGGCATTAGTAGCTGTACTAAGCAAACTAATCTATGACTTCCAACCTATACTCGTATTGGCAGCTTATGTATAGGAGATGATCCCTTTCAGAGTTCAGGTCCATTTTATAACATGTGACCCGTGATCTTCATGTGGAATCTATACTATATTATAATCTTTTGATGTGATCGAAACAGATTTTGTTTCTATCACAACACAAACCCTTTTAACTTGATATGAGAAATACGTTCCATTAATCAAACTCCAACTCTCTAAGCTGGATTCTGATCTGTTATTTTGTCATCAGCACATGGAGAATGCATACCCTGGTTCCAATATCCTGGTTGTGACGTTGACAAATGGGGAGTCGAAACGTGTCGAGGCTCAGTCTGATGAGAAGACATTGGAAGAGGCCATGAGAGTACTAAGAGACATGTTTGGACCAGACATACCTAATGCCACCGATATACTTGTGCCCCGCTGGTGGAACAACAGATTCCAGCGTGGCAGCTATAGCAACTACCCCATCATTTCAGACAATGAACTAGTTACTGATATCAAGGTTGGTAACCTATCTCACTTGTCTCTTCTGTTTCATGGACGCTGATGCTGGTACATAGTTTATAGGTAATCTGTCCGAATTTCACTGATATTAAAAACAAAATGAAAACAGGAAAGATAAAGAAATACTCAAAAGTTGTGAATTTTTACTCATATTAGCTGAGACTGTTTTGTTCAGGCACCGGTAGGACGGATCTTCTTTACAGGCGAACACACTAGTGAAAGATTCAGTGGCTATGTCCATGGAGCTTACCTTGCAGGTGAGAATACGGACTGGTTTACACACACTGGTGTGCTTTTTAGCTTCTTTAGTTCTATTATCTCTAATGTAATGAGCTTGAACTAGGTATTGAGACAACCAAATCACTGTTGTTAGAAATGAGAAAAGATGACGACAGGAAAAGTGAGAGCCAAAGCCAGTCGTTTCTGCTAGAACCCTTACTAGCTCTGACAGAATCATTAACTCTCACACAGGCGGAGCCAGTCCCAAAGCTACACAAGTGTGATATCCGGACACAGCTATATCTTAGTGGCAAGCTTGGAATCCCAGAGGCAATATTATGACTATATGAACCTAAGATTGAAACGAACCCTCATGATTACGATAAAGATGAAGGTATATCAACCTATGAAATGGGTTTGGACTCGGAATCAGTTCAGACAGACCTTGATAATGCCATGATCAGCCCTCGTTGCAGGGTAATGAAATGAAGAAGATGCAACCAAACCACCCAAGGACTGCAAGGTAATCACAGAAAGGGCGTGTCTAAGGTGCCATGATTAGTCCTTGTTGGAGGAACTAAAACTATGAAAGATCAAACACAGAAATGGTTGCTATTTCCGAGAGAGCTGTATTAGGCATTCAAATGTAATAATTGGTTCATTGTTAAATGGAAGATCTAGAGAGAAAAGCTCATCATATAACCATAGGTTTCAGTCCTACTGGTCCATGGATAAGAAGTCCATGGGATTTAGCTATAGTTTTCTAGACCAACTTAATTACTACTCTTAGAATCAAGTATATAATAAGAAGTCAGACTGGATTATTCATATGTTGTGAAGAACATGACTGAAGCAGAAGTGAAGCATTCAAAAATTTTCATTGAGGATCAATTTGTAGAAGAACTGTTGTTTTGGCAGCATTATCACTAACTTATTGCAGAGCTTATAAGCCAAGATAGTGATGAGCAATGTAAACGGTAATGCATTGGAAAAATGATAAGGCTGGAATTGCAGATGTATGTTTATTATCTAATATTATATGCAATAACTGTAAAATTTCAATAGAAATTTCATAATTAAATAATAAGACAATTTAATTGATATTACGACGAAGTATTAAATTAAATTAAATTATTTTATAAATTTGAATTGAGTTTATTTTAGAATATTAGGGTATGTTTGGTTGTGAGTTTATCAACGAGGGTTTATAATAGAACAAAATGTAATATTATTTTATCATTTAGGATGATGGTTTATAATGAAATAAAATGGAATAGAATGAGATGAAAGAGGAAGGTTTCATATCACATCTCATTTCATCTTAAATAGTAAAAATGAAAAATCTTGGGAGGTTGAGGATGAAGTGTAAACTGATGAACAAATTTACATTATATTACATTATAAATCATTCATTCAAATAACATTTCAAAATGAATTCTTCCATCCTTCCCTCTCAAATAACAATTTTCTAATATTACATCTATTTATGCTCCATTTTAATTTATTTTATTCCACAAAAAATTTTACGTCCAACCAAACATAATATTTGTATTATTATCCCTACCTGATAAAGAGGCTCTTTTGAGAAGAATCACGTATTGTTACAAGTTAAATCACTAAATATTTAAGATTAATAATTGTTAATAAATTTCACTAAATTGAAATGAAAATAAGAAAATGGCTGACG
>JAOTIZ010000186.1:108172-122568 GCA_027123425.1 Erythroxylum panamense
ACAAATATAATAAAATTCTTGTGGGTAGATTTTATCATATCACGTATGATTAATTACAATTAACGATTTAATGTGATATTAAAACTAAATATATAATCATAATTAATTTGAGATGATGTGGCTACTCCCAATTAATTAAAATCATTTTGATCACTCACATCATCTTAAGCTTAAATAAAGCTTAAACATTTGCATCAATTAATAAATAATACAAATAATAATGCACAAATTATTTAATCTAATTTTGCATATATAATGATCATAAATTTATAAACACAATTTTCAATTAATCACATATAATTTTTGCAAATAATTAAACAATTATAACTAGCATGTCAAATTTAATTCCAATATTAGACATACAAATTAAAAAAAATATTTTTCATAAAATATTAATACTAAAATGATTTTATAATTAAAATCACAACAAAATGTGTTAGGTCTTGATTAACCCAATAATTACTAATATTAACATAATTAATATTAATGATTTTTTTAAAAAATTAGATGTTGACTTCAATCTCCAGCCGGGTTTGTGTGACCCGGCTCCAACCCGATGGCAACAGGCGCACGACAGGCGCTAAAAGGTTGATGATGGCCGATGATTGGACGACGACGACGAGTCGATGTGCGTGAGATGTCAAAAAACCAACCATGTGACGTTGCATGGATAGCGACGTTCGAAGGCAGCCACGTATGATCGTCGTCATCCTTCCTCTCTTCACCGTTCAGTCACCGTTGGGTGCAACATGGAGCATTAAAACACGATTCTAACGTTCATCATGTACAATAACATCGAGAATATTTAAGAACTCAAGCTCATCTCACACGACATAAAACAAATGAGAAACAAAGCATAACATAGACATAATTGTCAACAACTTAGAAGCAGGACAGAGGTATGATGGCTCTGATACCAAATAATAAAAAATGAAGCATGCATCTCAAAACACAAGTTCATTTACGTGTAGACAAGATACATGTATGATATTCAAGTATTTAGCAATAAAAGCATAACCGAAAAATATACCTCCAGCCATTGCTCAAATGATGTCCTGCAACACTTATGATATTTTTGAATCTTCTATCCCCTGTTTTCACAATGCGATAATGTTGAATATTCTGTTCCATGTGTTAAAGGATAGGGACCTAAAATGTTTATAAATTGCTTCGCGTCTGCCCATCCCAGAGGATGAAATATGATGAAGTATGGGTGTTAACGTTTGAATGGTTAAGGGTTAAACATTAAATGAAGCATATTATCAACAGTAGGAATCAATCTAGTTTTTTTTTTTTAGTCGGTGTAATCGTACCTGAACAGGTGATTTCAAGCTGGTGTGCACTACCGAACTTGGAAAGATGGCGGTGTGTGCTCCGGAGTTTGCCAAGGGAGGGGTCAAGCTCCTAGGTCTGTCATGTGACGACGTTGACTCGCATGTCGAGTGGATCAAAGACATCGAAGCGTACATGGTTAGTATGTATCCTACTTGTAAAGTGAAATTGAAGTTTGTTATGTGATTAAAGTATGAACATGTGCAGCCCGGAAGCAAGGTGACATACCCGATAGTTGCAAAAGTATCGTGAGGCCATCAAGCAACTGAACATGGTGGATCCCGACGAGCAAGACTTCAATGGCGGTACTGTACCTTCCAGTTCCAGGGGTTTTCATATAGTTGGTTCAGACAAGAAGGTAAGAAGCTAATGTGAAGATCTATCTCAAGAACGTAACTAATCATATGGGATAGTATTGAAACATGCAATCCGGGTTTGCAGATAAAGTTGAGCTTTCTGTACCCAGCAAGCACAGGGAGGAACGTGGAGGAAGTGATGAGAGTGATGGGGTCGTTGCAGAGAGCATCAGAGCATAAGATTGCAACTCCTGCAAACTGGAAACCAGGTGATGCTGTTGTGATTTCTCCCAATGTATCCAATGAAGATGCCAAGAAGGAGTACCTGCGATTCACCAATGGGGACTAGAACCAGAAACTAATCATTAAGCATGAGAATCAGAACACCGTTTTCTCTGTAAACTCTTTGTTTCAGGAAGAAGAAAGAAAAATAAAAAAATTGTTTTAAGAAATTGTGTGTTATTAAGCCATTGAGGAAATAAGGAAATCTCCATCTTTAAGAACACTGTCTTGTTGGGGAGTTTTGTTTTGGTCTCATGATTGTGTAGGAAAAAGGTTGCATTTCGTGAAGTGTTCTTTAATTGGAGTGATCGGGATCGGATGAGAAACAGTGAACGGATTGCAGTGCATTAAAAGAGACCGAGAAAAAATGCGTTTGCCGGGAGTCGAACCCGGGTCTATTGCTTGGAAGGCAATTATCCTAACCGTTGGACTACAAACGCTTTTGATGCGTGTGCTTTTATGCTTTTCTAAAATTATAATAGGATGAAATAAGATGAAAGATGAATGTTTCATATTACATCCATTTATTCTAAATAATAAAAATTTTTGATTTAGGAAGTTTTATAATAAAATATAAAATGATAAATAACTTCACACTATATTATATTATAAATTCTTTATCTAAACAACATTTTACTGTATTACATTATGAACGATTTCATTCTTTCAAACAATAACTTTTTAATATTACATTTATTTACGTTTAGGTTAAGATGTAAAATGATAAACAATTTTACACTATATTATATTACAAACCCTTTATCTAAATATTATTTCATTATATTACATTATGAACCCTTCTATTTTTTTCAAACAATAACTTTCTAGTATTGCATTCATTTACGTTTAATTTCATTATAAACCATTTTATTCCGTTTCACTTTATTGAAAACTTTACATTCAATTAAACATACCTTACGAGATAGATTATTAGTCCGACCTAATCCAAATAGGTGGTAGGTTAGGTACAAAAATATAATTTTGAACTTTATTAAAGCAAAATTTCATTAAATCAAGTTAATAATATGTTTTGTAAAATTGAAAAAGTTGGTTTAAAAATAAAAAAGGAAAAAATAAAATGTCTCCCGTGTAAAATCGTAAGGAGTCCAGTAAGCTGCATTACTGCGACTAGTTCCTTTACAGTGACGTCGTTTCATGCTTGTCTTCTTCGTTCCTTTCCCTGGGGTTTCCATTTTATTTCCCGCCATTTCTTGTTCTTCCCTCTGCCATGTCCACTTCACGAAACCCTAATTTTCTGTCGCAGTTTGGATCATTCAGGGTTTCGTAAGGGCTTGCGATTGTCATCAGTTCAAAAACTTGAGATTGAGGAAACCAAAAACCGCGAATAGATGAAGAAGTCTTCGAGTAAAATCGACAAGCGTCCTTCGAAACGGCCAAAGGTTACCAGGTTCAGTGAATTGCGGCACCTTCGTGATATGGGAATCTTGATGGCTTGTTCTTTACGATTCTTTAAAGTTGCTGTCAGTTGTATTTGCGGTTGGGTCTTTTTATGTTTTAGGGTTTTAGGTATTGTTTAATGGGAAAAAAAAAGCAGGGGAAACAGTGATGACTTACATTGGTAGCGATTTGGAAATTGCAATTAGGGTTTTATACTATTGATTGTTAGAGGCTGGATCTTTTCACATGGTGATTTCTGTTTCTCTTTATGTTCTTATTCCATATTATGTTTGGACTCCAGAGAAAAGAGAGGAAACTTAGATATATGAGCAGTTTAAAGATCAGAAAAACCTCGAGTGGTGCTTTTTTTCCTTTAGAATTTATTCGCGAGGCAATTTCCCGTGACATCGTCATTTGAAAACACGATAATATGTGACTTTTGTAGAGCACAAAATATACTGAGATTTTAAGTTTCCCCTTTTGTTTCTACAAATATTTGGCTCAACAATTATAATATGGACCAACTTTTCTTGATGTTATCTTTCAGAGGAGAAGATGATTATATGCCTGGAAATATAATCGAGTTGGAGCTCCAAAACTTCATGACATATGAATTTTTGCGTTGCAAACCAGGATCACGATTGAATCTTGTAATTGGTCCAAATGGATCAGGGAAGAGCTCTATTGTGTGTGCCATTGGTCTTTGCCTTGGTGGTGAACCTTCAGTACGTCAATTCGGTAGTCCGATTGATCATTAGATTTGGATGGAATTGCATGTCTTCTTACCTAGAAACATGAGGGGCCTATATTTTGCAGATTCTTGGAAGGATTAGTAATATTGGAGGATATGTGAAGCACGGAGAGGAATCTGGACATATTAAGATATCCTTGAGGGGAAATACAAGAGATGAACAGATTGATATAATGCGCAAGATTTATACATCGAACAACAGATCAGAATGGTTCTTGAATGGTTAGTTGGTTAGAATTGTAAACATCATACCCTTATTTAAGTCAATCCATGTTGCCCTGTAACATATGCTGGTACAACACACACATATGGATCTAATAATACTACTGCTTTGGAGTTATTCAAGTAAAAGAAATGTGCTGATCATGTGTACAAGGACTTGATAGTTGTTTGGTTTCCCAGACATCTCTTTCACTTAATCCGAGTATGTTAGCATATAAATTTGCATTGAAAATTATTGTGGTGTCTGGTTTATTAATTTAAAGTTTCCCTTTTTCTACGTTTTTGAGTTTCCCTTATAATCCATGATGAGTTGATCTCAGAAAGAGGAGTAACTAAGAAGGAGATATCTGAAATCATTCAAAGGTTCAACATTCAAGTCAACAATTTGACTCAAGTAAGGTGTACAGTTCCTGTTGTAACTTTGTACTGTGTCTTGTAGATGTGCTTCCTCCAATGGAGGAGCTTATATGTGCTCAAATAGACATTTATTCCTAGTAAAGAAGAAAGATTGACATATGATTTCTAGATAATTGTGTATATGCTTGAAACTGGATTGGTATATTTTCACTTACAGACTTCTTTGTGTATGAAAATGCCTAACCAAAAGTTTCTACTGCATGAGTTAGTTGAAGAAAGCTTATGTATAATTATCATTGCAAGCTTTTATGTCCTTACCTCACAAATTCTGGTTAACCTACTGATCTCTTTTGTTTCTAGATGAATTATATGCTTGATCTTAATGCCTTTTATTGTTTTTGCAATTTTCTTTTGTTTGGGGATGTGTTTCCAGTTCTTACCACAAGAGAAGGTCTGCAAGTTCGCAAAGTTAACTCCTGTAGAACTCCTAAAAGCGACAGAGCAGGCAGTTGGTGATCCACAACTTCCAATCCAACATAATGCTCTTGTTGAGAAAAGCAGTGAGCTGAAGGATATTCAACGTGTAAGTCTCTCATTTCATTAATCTGTAGACGATTGTGTTTATAATTATTGATCTCTTAAACTGATCCCAAAAGCACGATTTTGTTTTTTCATTAGGCTGTAGAGAGAAATGGAGATACTTTGAGTCAGCTGAAGGGTTTGAATGCTGAACTTGAAAAGGAAGTTGAGCGTGTCCGCCAAAGAGAAGAACTTTTTGCAAAGGTATGTGTTAAATCAGTCGTAATGTTCATCTTCCTGATACAAGTACCAGCACTTTTGCGGTCTTACTGCAGGTTGAGACCATGCAAAAGAAATTGCCTTGGTTGGAATATGATCTGAAGAAATCTAAATATATGGTAGCTAAAGAGAAGGAGAAGGATGCAAAAAAGAAGGTTGATGAGGCTGCTAAGAATTTAATACTTTTGAGAGAACCAATCGAGTATGTTGTTGATCTCAATTGCTGTATTGACTTACTGTAATTTGGTTAAATAGCTAGCTCTTTAGTCAATCAATCATAGCATAGTTATTGTATTGTTCTGGGGAAGCTATATCCTATTCGATTTGATCATTGTCACTCAAGGAAAGCACAAAGACAGATTTGCAATCTAATGTTCTAGGGGTGGTTCAGTTAACAACATCCTTAATCTAGTTGATCAATGCATCTTGGTAGCGTGTCACTAGATTTGATCTTGCTATTTATGTTGACAAAGCTAATAGCTTAGTTATTGACTTGACAAACTTCTTGCTGGCAGAAAATCCTGTCAAGACTTTCACTTACCTATTAGCTAAAGAATTTTACTGCAGAAAACAAAACCAGGAAAAGGCCATGCTGGAAGCTGATTGCAGAAAGATCAGCAATCTTATAAAGGACAATTCTAAACGACGTTTGGAACTTCTTGAGAAAGAAAATCATTTGGTATGGCGAGGTTGTATTCGATAACAGTATAAATGTTGCACAAAATACAATTTTCCCTTAAACTCTATATTTTAATTTACAGGGAGTGCAGGTACAAGGGAAATATAAAGAAATGGAAGACTTGAGGAGGCAAGAAGCATCCCGCCAAGAAAGAATTTTGAAAGCAAAAGAGGATCTTGCTGCTGCTGAAACAGAACTCCAAAATCTTCCTATTTATGAAGCTCCAAGGGGAATACTTGTATGTTTTGTAAATCGCTAGAAATTCTCATGCTGCAAATTTTAGCTGGTTTTGACAAAAAATCATTTAAAATTCATATAGTTATTTTTTTTGAAAGGGGAAATGAACTGCTTCAATTTGTTATCCCTTTGCTATGTTTACTTCTGTTTGCAGGAGCAATTAACTACTCAAATTTCTGAGCTACGGCCCTTGGCTAGTGAGAAGAGGAGTCAAAAGTTGGAGAAGGGGAAACTTCTATCTGTAAAAAAAGATGCCCTGCAGCAGTGCCTAAATAAGTAAAATTCCACAAATCCCACAATGATTATTAAATGCCTTCTCAGTAAAGAGAAAATAAAAGATCTTATGTTGATATTCATGTCATACCTTATGCAGGCTGAAAGATATGGAAAATGCTAACAATAAACGTTTAATGGCACTAAGAAATAGTGGAGCTGATAAGATATATGATGCTTATAATTGGGTGCAGCAGCATCGACATGAGTTGAACAGTGAAGTGTATGGTCCTGTTTTGCTCGAGGTATGAGTAGAAGGTTTTGACTGTTCCGTGTATTATGACAACCATTTCAGCTTATTCTTGTCTTCTTTGTTAGGTTAACATCTCAGATCGGGTCCATGCTGACTATTTAGAAGGTCATGTTCCATATTATATCTGGAAGGTATTTCTATGGGATGTCTCTTTGAGATTCTGCTACTGCCATTTAGTTTATGTTCTAAACATTCAAATAAGTCATGATTGTCTCTTTTCACCTCTGTATTGGAAGATAATAAAAACACCTGGCTGATGCATTTTGTCCGTTTGAACACAGTTTAGTGATCATAGCAAACTCATTTGCTTTTGTTGTTAAGGCTTGGACCTGATGTCCTTGAAAATGTTTTTAGTTGTTTCTCAAGTGGGCATTGCCTTTTATTTTATCACAATTTTACCATCTTGTGTTACAGTCATTTATAACCCAGGATCCTCGTGATCGAGACTTTCTTGTGAGAAATCTAAAATCTTTTGATGTTCCAATTTTAAATTACGTGAGGGATGAACACTGCCACAAGGAGTCCTTTCATGTATCTGACCAGGTATCTGTCATCCTTGTATCAAGTATGTGATTAGTGTTGAGCTATTCTTAGTTTTGTGGTTTTCTTATCTCTATGTTGAGCAGATGCATCAGCTTGGTATCTATTCTCGGCTTGATCACGTTTTTGATGCTCCTGATGCTGTCAAGGAGGTTATGATAAGCCAGTTTGGACTGGAAAAATCAGTATGTATCTGGGCTTCTTGATTTTAGTATTATGCTGATATTTGACCAGCCGTGCTTTAATGCATCTTATGCTCGAAAGTCTTATTTGAATAAATTTCTCACATATTTACATTTTTGTCAGTATATTGGGTCAAAGGAAACTGATAACTTTGCTGATGAAGTGGCAAAGTTGGGCATTTTAGATTTTTGGACTCCAGAAAATCATTATCGATGGTCTGTCTCAAGATATGGTGGTCATGTGTCAGCAAGTGTTGAACCAATTGGTCGCTCGCAACTTCTTTTCTGTAGTATGTTCTTACAACTACTTCTTTAAATAAAAGTGTATCACTAGCATTCAGTGATCATTTATGTGTTCACTTTACTTTCAAAATATTCAGGTTTAGATGGTGGGGAGATTGAAAAGCTGAGATCCAGGAAAGAAGAGCTGGAAGCGGCTGTTTCCAGTTTAGAGGGTAATATTAAATCAATACTGGTTGAGCAGAGACATTTGGAAGATGAAGAAGCTAAACTTCATAAACAGCGGGTATGTTGATTGGAATACATAGAAAGCATTAGGCTGAATGCTGATTTACTTTGTCATATGTGTTGTTCAAAATGAACTGAACTTCATAATGGATGTATGACTAGTTACATCCTACTATAATTTTTGTTTTTTTCTGGTGAATTGTAATGTATCTTTGTAGGAGGAGATTGTCAACAACATACAGCAGGAGAAGAAAAAACGTCGTGATATGGAGAGCCTTATTAGTAAGTATACCCAGGATTGCTTATTTGCAGCAAGAAGCAATCCATTTCTTATGATGTCTGCATGTACAACCATTAATTAATGGTTTGATGCTTAGATTTAAGGAAAAGAAAATTAGAATCAATAGAGAAGGAGGATAAACTGGATACTCGTGTGGAAAAGCTGACAAATGAAAGTACCAACCTTAACAGTCAACGGATCCAATGTGCAATTAATCTCAAGGTGACTTTTTCCTGGTTCAGTTTTCCTACTTTGATGTTTTTAGTTTATGCTTTAGGATGACCACTATTATTTCAACGAGAAATAATGACATATATAAGCACTTATGCTATAGATTTGTCAGTCGTTTCTTTTAGTCCCTTGTTTTGATGGAGTTTTGTGTGTGGTGCACTTATGCTATAGCTTTGTCAGTTGTTTCTCTTAGTCCTTGTTTTGATGGAGTTTTGTGTGTGGTCTTTTGACAGGAATTACTAGTTGAGGCTATTACACACAAATGGACTTACAGCAAAATGCATATGGCTTGTATTGAGTTTGATGCAAAGGTACTTTTGGGAATTGGTTTATCAAATTTGATGATTTACTTTTTGTTTTTATTAATTATCCCCAGAGAGGAGGCTATTATCATCATTTTTTTGAGAATCATCCTCTGTCAGATTAGAGAACTGGAAGTCAATCTGAAGCAGCATGAGAGGCTTGCTCAACAAGTGTCTGTTAACCTTGAATATTGTGAGTTTTTGATAGCAATGTTTAAATTTATTCTATTTAATTTTGATTATAGCTTCTTGGTGAGAGCCCTTGTCATTAAATCTTTTCAACTTTTATGCGCAATAGCTTAAATATTTGAGTAGAAATTGAAAGTAATATATATGGAAGGATAAGCTGATAGCATTTTGTTTCCTTTTCATGTGGCAGTGAAGACTTTTAAATTCTGCTGCTTAAGTAGATCAAATATTCATACTTTTCCATCAGTCTTTTATTTCAGTATTATCTTCTCTTCCACCGGTCAGATCCATTGTAGTCTGTCTTTGAATACAGTGTTAGTTGAACATTTAGGTCTGTGAATTGAACGATAATAAAGTGATTTCAATCGAACGATAATAAAGTGATTTCAGTTTTAGTTCCTTTAAATTGAACTCTGGACAATCATTGTGGGGTATATACACTAAATGTTCTAAATTGAATAGAACTAGATGTAAATACTGGATAATGACTTTAAATTTTTGGAAAGTTCCAAAATTGAACAAATGCCAAACCTTTTGTAGAAATCTGATAGTGTTTTCTTGACTTTATTTTCACGTCCTTTCTCTTGGTAAGGCAAAAAGGAGGTAGAGGAATGTCGACAGGAACTCTCTTATGCCAAGAGGCACGCTGAATCCATTGCTATCATCACTCCAGAGCTTGAGAAGGCATTTGTTGAGGTTTGCTCGCATGAAGATGTGAAGCTAAAATTTGTTTTGAGAGAAGTTGGATTAATAGGAGTTTGGGTGTGAATTGTTATAAAATTATTCTTATCTGTTTTCCTTTCCGCTGCTAACATTGTTAAAATAATGCAAAGATCCCATTCATTATTCTGTGTGAACTCTGAGATTTTTATGCAATACTGAAGTTGATGTGATTGGTGGATGTTCTCCTTGTTTTACCTATCACTGCAAGAGGACGTGTAACTAAAGAATCTGTATAATCAGTTAAGAATATGTAGCAATAGATTTGTTTTGTTGACCCATAATTCTAGACATTGATATTTTTCTTATAGATGTGATTGCTTTTTCACGTGACCACTGCTGAAGTTAGTCATATTCTATAATTCTTGAGAGTTCGTGTGAATGGAAGATGACTATGTTGTCACTATTTTATTAAATGCGTTTAGCTAATGAAATAACTGGACCTTAATATTATTTTGTAAGAAACTGAGTTCCATGTTTTGATGATTTGATCCATTAACAAACTCTTGTTTCTCAATTAAACCTACTTAGTATGAATGAAGTACACCAATAAGCATTCACAATCATAATGTGTTTTTTCTTTCCTGAAAGCATGAATTATCACTTTTTTCTGCTCTGAACTCCTAAGGTTGTTTTTACATATACATGACCTTGCATCAAACATCCTCAATCCAGATGCCCACTACAATTGAAGAACTGAAGGCTGCCATTCAGGATACCCTGTCTGAAGCCAATTCCATTCATTTCCTTAACCACAACATATTAAAAGAATATGAACATCGTCAGGAGAAGGTACAATTTTCATCCATTTCTTTCTGAAATCCATCTTAAGTGGAGTAAACCGTCATCTACAATTACTTTCTTTTTGCAGATAGAAACCATTTCCAGAAAACTGGAAGCAGATAAGGAACAATTGAAAAGGTGTATAGCTGAAATAGATTTACTGAAGGCAAGTGTTTGATTTAATTCCTTGTGCATCTTGCCTATATATGGATAATTAAATCATAGTTCAACATTAACATCTGAAAGTGTGCTCACTGATTTTTAATGTTGAGTTAGAATTATGTCTAGATTTTGAGAGCTAGACAGCCAACTGTTCTTTGGGACAACTTTTTCATAGTTTTATCAAGCTTATTAGTTGATCACTAAATCAATGGAAATTCAAATTCAAATTCGAATCCTCATTTTCTTGCCTTTTCTCACTGATTGTATGGCTTTCAACTTGAATTTATGGAACTGTTTGTAGCCTTTTCTTTTTCAAACACCCTGACCTTGATGTCAAAACTATTTCATTGAGCCTACTCATATAGTAGCTACTTCTTGCATGAGTTGTCCTAAAGGATGTTGCAATTAAGCTCTAGACGTCTTATCGATGAAATTGCCATTCCAATTTTCATAAATTACTCGGTATCCTTTCCAGATTGTTTCACATGTTGATTCTTCCGTATAGGCTAATGCATTATAAGTCTCTTGGTTTTTCATTTTCTTTTTTGGTATTGCATACAGGATAGTTGGCTTCCGACATTAAGAAACCTTGTGGCTCAAATAAATGATACTTTTAGTTGTAACTTCAAGGAGATGGCTGTTGCAGGAGAAGTTTCATTAGGTGCTTAATACAAAACTGTGAGTTCATTTAACTAACAGATGTAGATCACTACTTACTGATTTAATGGTTTCTTAATAGATGAGCATGAAGAGGACTTCGATAAGTTTGGAATACTTATAAAAGTTAAGTTCAGGTGAGTACCAACTTTAAGACCTTTTACAATTCTGTTTGGTGTGGTCAAAATGCATTGAAATTGTTGAAACGCTCAGTCATCTATCCTGCCAAGCTCATTTGTTTACTCTGGACAGAGGACTTTGTTATTTGGTTCTATTTGGAGCCCAAAATGGGCCAACGTGCAACGCCCAAGAGTGGGCCTCCCTTTTCTTTTCCCCATATCCATCTGTACCCCTTCATAATACAGAAATTGAACTTGGGTGAATGAGGAGGCAAGAAACCTTCCCTCTTCAACCTTTATTCTGAATTGATTTATGCTCCTTTGGTTACGATATTGTGGCTTGAGAATTCTCGTTGAAGTAATTATTCACTGTTTTAAATTAGGTTGATTTACCTACTTTTGTGCTTAAACCCCAATCTGCTAAGAAGATCACTTCTTAGTGATGTAAGTTCATTTCTTTTATTCTATTTTGATGAACTGGAGGTCAGGGAAATGTTGCATTCTAGTTTAAATCTGCCATTGTTGGGTAACTCTTGTCTGAATTATACATTTGTACTGTTCTATTCAATCACAATAGTGTGACTGACATTTAGATCGTGTTTCCATCGGTAAAACATTGTTACTCTTCAGGCAGACAGGGCAGCTTCAAGTTCTGAGTTCTGAGCATCAATCTGGAGGGGTATTGAATTGTAGTAAATTGTCCTCTTTATTGCAACACTACCAATTGTTTCTAACTCTCATGAAAATCACTTTTAGGAGCGATCAGTTTCTACCATTCTTTATCTTGTATCTCTTCAAGACCTCACAAATTGCCCATTTAGAGTGGTTGATGAGATAAATCAAGGTAAGATTAAACAAATTCACCATTGTACGGAAGACTTGCTGGAGCAATGTGGTTTCTGAATTACATTCACTTTTTATGCAGGAATGGACTTGATAAATGAAAGAAAGATGTTTCAGCATTTAGTGAAAGCTGCAAGCCGACCAAATACACCTCAGTAAGTATTCTTTTTTTGTGTATAATATAAATGGAGCTTGTTTCTTTCCATGCATCTTTCAATTGATGTCTGCTTTCTAGTTAAGAGCTCGGGAAAGATGCTGTGATGCTAATTTCATTTGAATTTTGTTTATATTAAATGAAATAAAATTATTAAATTGAGGAATTTTCTTCCACGTTTCTTTCAACCAGGTGTTTCTTAATCACCCCAAAGTTACTGCCAGACCTGGAATACAGTGAGGCATGTAGCATTCTGAATGTAATGACTGGTCCTTGGATTAAGCAGCCCTCGGAAGGTTATTCTTTTTTTCTTTTCAATGGATTGAAAATCAATTACTGTTTATTTTCAAAAAACTAGAGAGCTTTGATACCTGGTGCTGCACTATAGACTTTTTAACTTTGAAAACTATTATGTTGTTGTCTTTCCAGTGTGGAAGAAAGGTGACTGTTGGGGAACTATGGCAGTGTCGGTTGGAAGAGATCCATGCTAAAGGGTTGTTGCTATTAAGGTGATCCTAGCAGAATCTACTTGGTGATAATCCTAGAGACCTGTCATGGTTGTATATTTATATATAGATTTTGCGTCAGTAAGACAAATATGTATTCCTATATTACTAACATGTCATATAGTGGAGAGAGGCATACCATTTATGTAACTCTTATCTCTCTACATTCCATTGATGATGTAATTGCTATGTTTTGGTACACTTTTTTCTTGTATTCTTTCTTTTTTGGGTATCTGGCGAGTAATGGCAGTGAATATCCCCTCAGTGAGCATTTTTAATTGCTGAAGTTTCAGTAAGAGGTTGAGAACGAGATGTTTATAATGATATCTTGAACATTACAAGTATCTTCATTTTAGGGTGTCTTCAAGAGATATTTTAAGATACTGCTGTTCAACTACAGTCCATGCTTTGCTCAATTAAGAGGAATTTGTAGAAGTGATGTATTATTAAGTTTCGTCTGACATGTAATTCCGATGGCATAAAATTATAATTTATGTTTTAAGGATATTATAAGACATAAAGTAACATTTGTTTAAAAGAATATGTTGCCTAAATATTTTATTTGTTTTGTCAAAATGGCCATTTGAGATTGATCCAAAAATCTGTTTTGAGAAAAGTTGGATTGATGCTTGAATAGGGGATCATCAGGTAGAGCACGATCATGATCGTGACAGAAAGAAAATATGAGGGAGTTGTATGATTGTGCAAAAGTAAGATTGTAACAGAGAGGAAACATCAAGGAGTTGTACAATCGTGCACCACCACAGGGAGAAAAGAACAGGAAGTTGTAGCATTTTTATTAATTATATTTTATTTTTGTTATTATTATTAAATTCCTTTATTATTATTATTATTAATTTTCTATTAATTATTATTAATTCTAGTATTTTTATTAATTATATTTTATTTTTGTTATTATTATTAAATTTCTTTATTATTATTATTATTAATTTTCTAATAATTATTATTAATTCTAGTATTTTATTAATTATATTATAATTTTGTTATTATTATTAATTTTAGTATTATTAATTATATTTTATTTTTGTTATTATTATTAAATTTATTATTATTATTATTAATTTGTGTTAGAGACCATCTGCTCTAACAAAAGATTGATGATACTAACAAAAACCTTCAATTGATTCGGACGGAAAATAGCAAGAGAATAGAAAAGAAAATGGATTAAGACGAAGAAACAATGAGAATGATATTCCGCAACTAGACTTTGAGGGTTAGCTAAACCTCCCAATACTCCACTTTTCAGTATATCATAACCGAATGAATGTTCTCTCTCCCCCCCTAACAACATTTTATTCTCCTCTTTAACTAACACACATATGACTCTCCCTACTGTAATTCTCTAAATTGCCCTCACATAT
>JAOTIZ010000189.1:18836-35128 GCA_027123425.1 Erythroxylum panamense
ACAAACGTGTGGGTGCTTGTTAGAGAACAAGTTCACTGAACAGACCCGATATGAGAAATCCATTTGGAACATTACTTATATGTCTATGGAATTCTCATTGTGATGATTGTATAAGTGATCCTTTGACTTGAGATCATCAAAGTTATCTTATATAGGGATTATGATGTTTTGATACTACTTATGATCTATATAATCATAGGTCATTTAATCAGTAGTCATTGGATGTAGCATAAACTATATGGAGATAGTTGAATGATCAAGAAAGGATTCATCACCCTAAAGTAATTAGGAATAATGTTTCGTTGTTCTCAATTAGTATTGATTCAAGAACTCCTTGGCCAAAGTGAAATGATACTTTGTAAATAGTTTACAAATTTTATTAATTGAATTAATAGCTAATGGAAGAGAACTAATATGATTAGACTCAAAATAGAGTAGACATTAATTCCATGCTTTATGTCTAATCGAAACTTTGTATAATGAAATGATTGAATTGTACGAAAAAATTATACACAAAAAGGTTAGTTAAAACTACTTTGACATTCCTAAATATTTAAGTGGTCATGATGTGTTGCTAGATGTCAATCTGGATCTATAATTATAAATTGTCTAATTGAAGAATTAAGGATAAATTAAAAGGAGTTTTAATTTATCTAATTTTAATTAAAATTAGATTTTATAATTATTGTCAACATATTTGGAAACCTAATGGGTCTCAAATGTAGAATGGGTTGAAGAGAGCAAAATTAATTTAATCATGTTGGACTTGATTGCAAAGTTTGAGAAACTTTATGATTAAATATGAAATATTTAATAAATAAGGATCAATATGAAATATTGAATCTTATATGGACATAATTGGTATTTAATTAGAATTACACTTATTTGTAATTCTAATTAAAGTTTAATTGAAATTAGAATTTAATTTCAATTAAATTACTAAAACGTCCAAAGCTTATTATAAATAGGCTTAAGCTCTATGGAACTAGCACTTCTTGCTTAACCCTCTCTGTAAGAGTAATAAAGTTCTCTCAATCTATTATGTGGATACCGTTAGAGTTTGGATGCTTGTGCAGCTATAGTGGTTGAGACGAATCAGTTTCGGGAATAGTTCGAGGGATACGACAAGATACAGATCAAGCTTCAGAATAAGGTACAAATTAAGTTTTCATTTTATTATGATTTGTTTTAATCATTTTATATAATTAAATAGATCTTAGTTTTAGGAAATCAAAAGTCACGAAAAAATTTTGTGATTATTTCGCTGCGGTCGGGATCAGATCTTGATCCGATTTTCCCACAGTTTTACATCCCTGAAATGAGAACAGCTTGACTAGCACCACCCTTCCTCATCGTTGTTCCTTTGTCGAGACGTCAACCACGGCCCCGTGCGTGTTGTTTATTGCATGGCTTCTTTTATTGAAGCAGGCGAAGAGACACGATGCCATTAATGTGGGGTTGATCCCAAATCTCACTCGCCTTTGAAAATGATTACAGGAATCAAAACTAGAATTTGCTAGGTAACCTGAATATGGCCTAGTGTGTTTGCTACGTGAGGACATGACCTTAACAACTAGAAAAAGAAAAAGGGGGAAGTTGTGAAATGAGAGTGAGAGAATAGAAAAATTAGTGGTGAACAAAGAAATAAGAAAATAAAAGAACCCACGACCATGACCTGTGAATTTTTCTCTCTTCTAATTTTAATTGGAAATCAGTTGCCTCAGACACAAGTTAGTTACTTTTTTTTCTTAGTTTTTCATTTTGTTCACAAGATTGTATGGGTTTTAACGTAAATGTGTAGATGAGATTTAATAAAAATGATTAATCAAAACATAAGGATGAGAAGTGGGTTAGATGGCTACACCTCAATCCAGGCCTAGCTAATAGAAGGTTAAAATTAAAAACTTTCTTAGCAGATTATTGAAAATAATTGCTGTAATTCACAACGCGTTCTAACAAATTAAAACCTATCAAGCTCATCGCGTGGAAAGAGATGATTGGGTTTAGATTACGAAGCATAATCTTGAGCTTAACTAGAATTGGGCCTATACTATCCACACATTACCTTAAAATCTCCAATAAAAAGTTTATTTTTAAATATTAAGTCAAGCTCAAGAATGATATGGATTTAATTGGGTTGATCTTTTGTTTTAATTTAAGCTCTTTAGGAATCCTAGATTTTAACATCCAGTATCCACTACTAAGCTCTAACGCAACGTTTGGTTCCTATCCCCATTGGTGGGGACAGAAGACGAGACATAAAAAACCTGTCTCCGGTAACGTTTGGTTGTTGTCCCTGTTTTTCTGTCTACCATCCCCGTATGAAAGGGACACGTTTTTTTGTTCCTCCCAAAATCGAAGGACAGAGACCAATGTCCCTGTCTCCGAAACATACCACGCTTCAGTTTTTACGCAACTACCCCGCCTCGTTACAGCTCTCTTCGTCCCCGACTCCCTCCTTCGTCTGTCTTCGTCCTCGACTCCAGTACGTCTCTCGTGGATCGCGAAGCACATCATCTACTTCTCCCCACGATTTCAGTCTCGCACTGTCCCTCTCGCACGCTGCCCTTCTTCCCCGACTCTGGTACGTCTCTCGTGGATCGCGAAGCAAATCATCTACTTCTCCCCACGATTTCAATCTCGCACTGTCCTTTTCGCACGCTGCGCCTCTTCCCCGACTCCTTCGTCTCTCCAGGGTCAAGTAAGTAATTGATTCTATACTGGGAAAATATCGGTCTTCCTTGCTTAGCCGACACTCTGGTTGCATTTTGTGGTTAACCCGGAAACCCACTTTTTCTTGGATCCACCAATGCATGCCCACTGGGTTTTTGAATTTATTTCATCTGTCAGGTTTCAAGTTTATTGGTTTTGCTTTCAGGCAGAAGGAGTTTGGTTGGGAGGTTGATTCATTTTCTGTGTTTTGATGTTGCACAATTGAATGTGGGGATTTGGTTGGGGATTTGTATACTAATTTGTTTTGGGTTTTTTTGTATGCAAAATAGGTGAGAATAACGTTAGTTCCCAGGATCTGATGTAGTTTTAAGTTTCCATAATGTGTATGCATTGTGTCATTGTGCTTGGATAGCTATTGAAATTGCCTAACTAGAGAAGAAGGAAGTGTTGAAGAGGGTTATATTGATTTGGAAATGTCAACATGAATGCATATAAAAGAGACAAAAAATGATGCATGTTATCATTCCAGTACTTGAACATGTTTTGTTCCAAACTTCTGAGTTATATGCATTCATCCTCTGATTTCCTTTCGAATAATTTCACATGTTTCTTTGTTTGTGTTTAGGAATCTTTCGTTATCGTTGATCGGTGAGAGGTTGCAAATTTCTCCAAAGAATATCTTCTGTTTCTTTTCACAGGTATTATTATTTTCTGAATTTAATCAACTGCTTTGATCAATAGATCACATGTATTGATTAATTCTTGCATTTTGGGGATTGAAAGAATTGATGGTAAACTTTGATGATTGAATTGTAATTGTATTCATTTTAGAATTTCAATATGCAAGTTTGTTCATATATTCAACATGAATTGGATAGACAACAATTTTCCTATGATGATTGAACAACTCTCTTTTAATTTGCCTTTCTCTTGTTGATTTGAAGTTGTAAAACTGTAGACATTATACATTGGTTTTACTGAAAACTTAGATATCTTAGTTGGAATGCCAACTTGAATGTGATATGATCAATACCTGCATATAATTCTTCTGTTGGTCTATTGCATTGTTCAGTTGAGTGATTCTTTTATCATATGTTGCACGTTCTGTTGCATTGTGCAGTTGACTGATTATTTTAAGTGCTTTCAAGTTTATTAGTGGATTTTGGTTTGAACTTTGTGTGAATTTAGTAAATTTGAAGCCAAGTTTAAACCCATTAAGTCATTTAAATGAATGCTTAACAGGCCAATCTCTAAAATCTTGGCATGGTACTCCTCATTCAAAACAGTATTTGTCAAAATGCTGTTTTGAATGAGGATTAATTTCAATCCCTATCATCTTGTTCCATTTCAACTCCTTGAAATGTTTAGGAAATAAAGAAATAGTAATAGTCATAATAGTCTATATATAAGAGAAAACAATAACATCAAGCTAAAGAAGATGAGGTCATCCAATAGTGGAAAACAGAAACATGAAAAGTGTAGTAAATCTAACAAACTGAATAGTTTCTTTTTCTTTTTTTTTTGATAAATAACTGAATTGTTTCTTTCTATATTCCAATATCTGATCCATCATTAGGATTTTTGAATTGGTAGTTAAATATGGAACATGCACATACTGTGTAAATTCATAAAAAGCCTTAAAAACTGAATCGAGTCAATGACACTACACCTTACAAAATTTTCATAAACTTCTAAAAGAATTGGATCTCTCTATCTCTAAAAATTTATGCTGGTATGCCATATAATTTTGTGATGTAATTAGAAAACAAATAAGTTACCTTAGATGCTAAATATGAAAGAAACAAAAGATTGAAGTGATTATACTTAATTGGCACATCTATCATTCTATAAGTTTCTGTATATTCAGACTTAGGTAACCTTTTAGTAAAATCCATACTCACATCAACTATGCCTTTTGAGGTATAAGAAGTGGTTAAAACTTTGTAGGACTAGCTACTATCTCCTACTTATTCCTCAGGTGAACATCACATCTTTAAATGAATTCTCTCACATGTTCCTACATCCTTTTGTAAAGAAACAATTACATTTAAAGTTGGATGTAAATTCTTAAGTACCCTAAATGCCTCTTATAATAATCTTATGGAACAAAGAAATGGTTTTTGTTCACTTATTACATGACAAAATCTTATTAAGTGGGAAATATGTCAATGGATTCCTACAGTTTTCAGTTCATAACCAATGTATAAAATGTATATAAGAGAGAACAATAATATCACTTTAACAATGTATAAGATGAGCTTGGTTTTGATTATGGACTTGGTATTGATAACAATATATAAGTGTTGAATTTTAGTTAACGCACGAATGTCCAATGGCTGAGGCCTGTTAATGATCAATAAGTTGTTAACTCTTTGCAGACAGTATTTATTTCCAAACATAGATAACAAGGTTCGCGAAGCAATGTTAAAGTGTTTAACTTTTCTTGATGTTTGGAATGGGCAGTTGGAATTAATGAAAGTGGTAATATTGGTAGTGTTGGTAGTATACAGAAGAAAACGGATGAGGAGTGACTATGCATTAGGGAGTAGGGCATTGACAGTGCCAACAAGGCAAGCTAATTTAAATAGGATTTTGAATGAGGGTGATAGGAATAGTCAGTGGGATTTAAGGATGGACTTACATACATTCAATGTGTTATGTGAAATGCTTCAAGCCCATGGTGGGTTGACGAATACTGGCCATGTGCCTATTGAAGAGAAAGTGGTAATCTTCCTTAGAATATTAGCGCAAAATGAATCTAATAGAGTACTACAAGTTAGGTTGATGAGATCGGGAGAAACAATAAGTAGGGCTTTCCATAGTGTGTTGAAGGCCGTACTTAGGCTACAACATCTGTTGTATGTCAAGCCCATACCAATTCCAGATGATTGCACAGACCCTAGATGGAAATGATTTAAGGTTAGTAAACTTTCTTAGCTACAACAAATTGTCTAATATCAGTATTGTAAATAACTAAACCTAGAAATTTGTTTCCTGGATTTTGTTTGAAAGGGTTGCCTTGGTGCTCTAGATGGGACCTACATAGATATTATGGTTCCCCAAGCAGAAAAACCCAGATACAGAGGTAGGAGAGGCAAAATATGCACAAATGTGTTAGGAGTGTATGATAAGAACTTAAACTTTGTTTATGTTCTTGCGGGATAGGAGGGCTCAGCATCGGATTCAAGGGTTCTGCACGATGCTGTAACGAGGCAGAATGGGCTTCAAGTGCCAATGGGTATGTAACCTCTGAATTCTAAACAAATTCCAAAATTTGCACACATGTTTGATGCTAAATATGCACAATAGTAATAGTGTCTTTTGTGCATAGGAAATTACTACTTAGTCGATACTGGCTATTCCAACGGTCCTGGCTTTCTTGCACATTTTAGAGGCACAAGATACTATATTTAAAAGTGGGCAACAGATGGAAGGGCACTAAGAAACCGAAAGGAGCTCTATAATAAGAGACACTCATCTGAAATGTAATTGAACATGCATTTGGGCTACTGAAAAAAAGATGGAAAATTCTAAGAACTCCGTCTTTTTATTCAACAACTACTCATGTGCACATAATTCTTGCATGTACCCTTCTGCACAACTTTATTAGGTTGCATATGAGTGTTGATCCATCATAGCTTACTGATCTTGAAGCTGAGGATATGCCAATTGGGGAAGATGCTTCCTTGCCTGAAACTGTTGATCGTGTTGAGACAAGTAATGAATGGAGTCAATGGAGAGATGAATTAGCGAGTAACATGTCTGATGAATGGAGAAGCAACAATTAAAATGTGAACTTCCTTTTAGAGTGTGCGTTTTTAGATTAATTACTTGCGGGATTCATTGCGGTAGGCTTTTATTATTGTAACTGTGTTGAGGGATTGTTTTCATTTCTACTTCTATTGTTGGCTTCGAATGAAACTGAATATGAGCAGACAAATAAATTTCTGTTACGGATGTTTCTGCAAATTGAATGTTGTCTTCTTTAATTTGCATATTGCAATCTATTTATGTTGCTTAAATACATCTGTTGAATGATTTGGCACGGTGTGGGATTCTTGACATTGCGTGGTTTAGGTGCAATGTCAATAATTTGGACTGACAGTGAAACAGATGCATTTGTGACCTTAATGGAGGAGGCTGTGATAGCTGGTCAGAGGACATATAATGGACAATTCAAGCCCGGTACTTTTCGATTTATTGCTCGTCAGATGGTGGAGAAGTTTCCTGAATGTGGGATTGACAGGAGACATGTGAAAAATAGCTGAAGAGGTTAAAAGACAAATATCAGACAGCTTTTGACATGTTAAACTGCCATGGCTTTGGGTGGAATGAGTCCAAGCAATGCGTAGAGGTCGATAGCAAGCAAGTCCTTGATGAATGGATGAGGGTAATTCTTTGCTTATTGTTGATTGTTTTTAGAAATGTCCAAATAATCATATGTAATTCGAGGTGATGTTTTCTAATGTTTATTCCAGAGACACCCGAACAAGTACTACACTCCTGGCAAGTCATTCCCCCTTTACCTAAGACTTGAATTTGTGTTTGGGTGGGACAGAGCCACTGGTGGAAGGGCTCAGAATGCTATTGATGCTGTTGAATTTCTTAATGAGGGTGAAACTGAAGGCGAAGCACCAGCGGATGAACCAACTTTTGATGACCTTTTTAATCAACCAACCCCACCAACAACTCCTGCTCCGACTACTTCAGTCCATGTATTTGGTTCCGTCGCATCTTCCAGCAACGCTGGGGTTAATGAACAAAACAAAGGGAAACGGAAGATGCGAGATAGTGAAGCGCTGGAAAGCCTTGCAGCATCATTTGCTCGTGCCATTGACACTAGCAAAAAGAATGCTAAGGTTATTGCGGACGCCATTGCAGGAATGCAAGGAGCTAAGTTGGGTGAAGTGCTTGTCAATTTGGGCTTCTACGTTGACGAAATTGTCAGGGCTGGAAAGATATTCGGGAGACATGCTGAATTAATGAAAATATTTTGGGGTTTACCACCAGAAGTAAAACGGGCTTATGTTAAGAGCCTCTTAGCTGATGACATATGACTTGCTGTATAATTTCTTAATTTGCATGGTGATGGAACTTAGTACATGTCATCTTCAATGATGTATGTTTGAACAATTATGTTACTTATGAATGGTTGGTTTACTTACTATTTAATGTTTGTCATTTGCCTGCGTGTATGGATGATGATAATATGATTCCTTTTCAGGTACTAACATATGGCCCAATACAATTTTTATGTAGTCTTTGTTGGACGTCAAGTTGGTATTTTTACCAATTGGGATGATGTCAAATTAGCAATTGAGGGATTTCCAAATGCTCGATTCAAGGGATATCGAACATTGGATGAAGCACAAACTGCTTATGCCATGGACTTATATAGGCCGACTCATCGTAATGTCACCATTGCCCCAACCGCCAATGAACCCTGCTCTATGCCGACTCCAGTCGCACGACCAACAAATGAACAAGTCAATGAAGTTGCAACTTTGCACAGAAACATGGCATGTGCTCAAGCATTTTTACTCATAGCCATTGGTGTCATTTTGGGATTTGTTATTAAGGACATAATGAACAAATTATAAGGCTTTAATGTTTATTGAACCAATTATGTTACTAGTTCTATGAATGCTTACATTTGTTTTTATGTTGAACCTTTAGTGTACTTAATTTATGAATGTTTTGATGTTTTATTTCAATGTATGTTGAACCTAATATCTAATTAATTCCATGAACGGTTAGAAGTTTAATTCCAATGTATGCTTTCCTTATTGTTACTAATTATGTATTCATTGTCATTCATATTAATATAAGCATTATAGTTATTTCTATTATTATTATTATCAATATTATTATAATTAATTTCTTATTATAAATTTGATATAATTATTATTATTACTATTGTTATTAGTAATATTATTATCAATATTATTATCATTAATTTCTTATTACCGTTATCATTATTGTTTTTATTATTAATAGTATTATACATTTTGTTGTTATTATGATTATTATTAATATTGTTATTATATTAAAATTTGTATTCATGAGAGACCCAAAGTTATGAATACCGTACCCAAATTTGGATGTTTTATTATTATGATAAATTCATTATTATTATTATTATTATTATTATTATTATTATTTAACGTAGATGTAGATGAACAATTTTTATTACCAAGCACCCTTATTATTATTATTATTATTATTATTATTATTGTATATTTTGTCTTTATAATAATTCATATTTATTATTATGAAACATTTTGTCTCTATTTTGTTATTGTTATTAATTTTGTTATTCTTATTATTATTATTATTATTATTACTCTTATATTATTCGATATTTCATAATAATTTGTAATTATTATTATATATTAACTTTTCAACTAACACAAATAGTTCGTAATAAAATTATCATATAATTACATATTTCTAATCATATTAAAGACCATGGGCATTTTTGTCATTGACAACATGTTTTCGTTATGTCCACTGCAACCAAACACATTCTGCCTTGAAGACAGAAATAGAAATTTTTGTTCTGTCCACTACAACCAAACACCTCATTGTCTCCAATTTTTGTTTCGTTCCGTCTGTAAATACCAGAGACAGCAACCATACGCAGCATAAGGGTACAATGTACGAGGGGAGTGTCAAAGGGATAGACTATTATGAACTCTGCCAAGGCTTGCCCAGATATAGGAGGCATGCGACAATCATTCGGTGAAAATAAGGTAACTAGTGGGATCAACAATGGCAAGCCAAGTAGAAAACATTTCTACACTCGAACTTGAAGAGCAGTAAAGGGCAAATACAGTTGAACAATTAACCACCTTCGTGCAAGATTTCCTAGGAATCAATTCAGAACCAGAAAGAACTTCTTGCTATATCCTGACCACAAGAAACATGTACGCCATGCAACCTTATTTGGTTTTGAGCCCTCGTTAATCAAAACAAGAATGAGAAGAAATGTTAAGAAGCATGTCCACGTATTTGCACAATGTGGGTGATTCAAATTAGTTGGTGTTGGTCAAAAACAGTTGCAGAGTCGAGTTTGTACATCTAGTGTTCCCATTTTCATACATTAGCAGCTTTATCTGCAGATACATTTCGTGTTAAACTTTCTCCAAAGATTGCACGACTGAAAATTACAGAAGGGAACAAATATGTGGGAGTCTCAGACAAATTTGTGAACATCACCACATCTAATTCAATAATAAACAATTTAAGGTGCAATATCAAGCCTGGGCTCAAAGCAAAAACCAGTAAAAAGCTGAAGCGGGAACCTTTTAGTCACTGGGCATTTTTGTGACCATCTCCATTGTCTTTGGTTCATGTAAAAAACCAGAAGAGCCGGAGCCCCATAGCTCTGTATGTATATCAGATCATCTGTGCCACTGCTGGCAAAAACATCATCAAATTCCCCAAATCCTTGGAAAAACTTGTGCGGCATTCTGGCAACCTCATCCCACACCCTACCATTTAGAACCCAAATGCCAATTCCTTTAATTATGTCAGCTCGGTCTGGCTTCCCTATTCCTCCCACCATCACCAGCTTCTCCTTCAAATTCATAAGGCGACCACAAGTAAGAGAGCAAGGTACTGGAATGAAACTCTTTATCAAGAAACCATGAGAAGATCTTCCAGAAAGATTGTAGGTAATTAGGCCGTGCCGATTTTCAGGTGCACCTCCACCAGTTGAGTAAATAAGAAAGTACAACACTCCATTGCATATCACGCTCTCATCACCACCCCTCCACCCGGTCAGAACCTCTGTGCAAGAAGTAACCCATGTCCTTGATTCAGAATCATATGTGTGAATAGAGAGATCCCACTGAAAAAAGTTCCCAGGAACTTGCTTAGACTTTACAACTGTGATAGAATAGCCATGAGATGTCCTGCTTGCTGAAATTGAAAGCGCACTGTAATCGGAAAATTTTAAACCTGGGGGCTCCGCCAGCCGCCGATAACATTTTGTGATTGGGTTGCAGACATACAATTCACTTCTACTGTCATTATCCATGAAACAAACAAGGCCACATGATGAAGCAATGAACCAATTGGATGTCTTGATGCAGGGTAGATCAATGCCATACCACTTCCGAAGGATTGAATCATAGGCATAACCAGCAGGCTCATCAGAGCTTGTGAACATAAAATACCAGGGTTTTTGACACAGAACGCGGGCAAAATTCCACAGGAACCTCCTTGAACTAACAATCTCATGCCATCTTTTACATACAGAACCTGCCCTGAAGATGCTAGGAATAGGGAGATAGGCTAGGATACGCTCTAGCAGATCATCAGGTAAGATCAAATCCACTGAAACCACATCAAGATCTTTGTTGCCTTCATCAGTAAGTTCCGAGAATGAATCAAACTGCCCAATACCTCTTCCCGCGTCACCAAAGCAATCACTTATCCATGACGATTCTCCCTCCATGATGGAGATACACACGAAACTAGAAATCAAGTCCTATAAGAAGAAAAGAAGGTAGATATATGTCAAACTCACAGACATATAGCAAGAACGAACTACACCTTCAGAACGTGTCAATTTGGAACTAGATAAAATTTAAGGACGTATTAACTCCAGAGGAACCAAAACTGTACCAACAGGTTGTAATACCAGAAATATACAACACGTCGAAAGGGCTAATACATACAAGAAAAATTAAACTTGGAAGTTTTAAATTGAGATACTACAACCAAGGAATCACCTTCAAAGCCTACGATCAGACTGCATCCAGATGTACAACTACCATTCACTGAAACCTGCAATGTGTAAAATTAGTAGTTGTAACCAAAAGTTTTAATCAGCAGTTTATAGGATCCAGAAACAAATGATCTATGCACCAGAAACCATCGACCTATCAAGAATTAGTTCACCTACAGGTCTCCAAAGATTACGAGAATACCAACCACTTGACACCATCCTAACGGCAAAAATCTCTAATGGTCCACTAAAACCATTGAAGGTAACATAATATTGAACCTTAAGCGTCAGAAGTCAGAACTGTCCAATTAGAGCACAGGCAAGCAAACACCAGAAGAAAGTCTCATTCCTGAAATAGGATAAATAACCTAACGTGGAAGAAAATATATCAAATACATGCCTCCAGAGACAAAAAGCGTACGTAAAAAGAAATCTACAGCTTAACCCCACATGTAAGTACTTCATTTCTTTGGTCAGCGTATGATAGAATTTTTATAAACCAATAAAATCAACTTGGAGCAAGTAATCAACTAGATGCCAGAATAATTCCAACAGACTAATCACGCATCACGAACAGGAATCCAGAAACAATACGAAGGAACAAAATTACCATCACGAATCTAGGAGTTCTGTGATGATCTCACATTAATCACAAAATTGCAACTTGAAAAGTCAAAATTTTTAAGAAAAAGGAAATCACTCAAAACGACACAAGAACGGCGTGTTTTGATGAAACAAACAAAACGCTCATCCTCTGGAATCAAAACAAGTTGTGTTCTTCCTCAAAGAACAAACATAACTGGGTTTGAAAACATCAAACCCTAAACAGGGAAAGGGAAAAGCTTTCTGGGTCAAAGAGATGAAACAATGTTAGATAAAATATAGGGAGATTAGGCCTAGCTTACCCATCAGTCAAATATCAAAAACCCCACTTAACTAAAAACCACTAACATCAAATCATCAATAACCAAAACCAACGACAGATATTGAAAAGACACAACACACATCACTTTAAAAGCAAAGAAGAAAAACCAAAAACCTCATTTACCTCGATAAAAGCCGCCTCCTCCACTATGAATGCGCAAGTGGGTCTTGGTCAGATAAAACAAACAAGGGGAAGAAGCATGGGTCCAAAGTGACAAACCAAAAAAAAAAAAAGTTAAGAGAAAACAGAGAAACAGAACAGCCTCACTAGTGATGGGAATAGTAAACCCCCCACTATCAAAAGAAAGTGCAATCAATGAACTAGGAAGCAACAGAGATTATACGGGCAAAATGAAGAGAAATTCTAAAAATGGAAGCCAAACTCCGAGATGTGTCAGCCCAGATTTGAGCGACGAACGATACCTCAGAGACCCATTTCAGAGTGGATTGCGAGAACCACCAGGAGTGTATAATGGTGCGTTCCGGTTTATAACAAGGATGAGGACAGACAAGGAACGAAGATGAGAAGGCGGCTTTTCTTGGGCGTCTTGGTGTTCTCCAATACTGTGAAGGGATGGCGCGTGTGTGGAGAAAGTGGTATTTTAATGACAGAAATAATATTAAATAGAATTTGGAATGCTGTCTTCCTCGTCCTCCACATTTTCTTGACTTTTTTTGTTTGATTTTTTATTTTTTATATAATTAATTATTTTGGCCAGATTTTTAATTTTTTTATTATCATGCATTCTATTTTATTTATTTTAGTTATTATTCGTTTTTTATCTTAATAAAATCAGTAATTATTTTTTATGGGTAAATTTACACGTTAAATAAACCATCCAAACACATAATAATTGATAAGTTATATTTTTATAAACTATTTATATTTAGTAATTTAAAATTAACTAATTAGTTAAATTCAATTAACATTTATAAATTTTAGTGCATTACTTTTTTATATTTTATTTATTAAGTATTATTATTTATTTTTTATTTTATTTTAATTTTTTTAAAAATATTTTTTTATGACTAACTTGACAATCTCTCTTTTAATCAAAGATAAAATTGTATATTACTGAACATTTCTAAAATTAAGCGTATCAGAAAAATTCTTATTGGGTTATTGTTATTGTTATTTAGAAATTTCAGGATATTTTCGTTTCTTTTTTATTATTTTCTACATCAGTAAAGTAAATAGTAATCCTTAAATTATAAAATAAAATTAAAACTTTTGGTTGATAATAGTTGGGAAACAAATTTCTACCAATTAAATCATTTCTTTTAGGGCTTTAGTCCACATATTTAATACATAAGATTTTTCGCTTTGCAAAGATACAAGAAATGTCATAAAATACACAATCTTTCTTTTTATGTATTGTTTTGTTGATTTAAACCTATAATTTTATGATCACATCACAAATAAATAATTTTACCAGTACTTCCAAGATTTACTGTCTGTAAAGACTATTTTCCGTATTTTTATCATTAAATTTTTATTTAGAAATCCTTCATGATGCCAGAAACTTGTTTTTTAAAAACTAATAATGCAAAGAAATAATATTAAAAAATTGAAAATTAAGAAAACATTTGAAAAAAAATGAAATAATAGAAACATCCGTTTCTTTGTAGTTAAGTCTTCTCTGTGTGTAGAGCTGTTGGTGTATGCCCTTTTCCTCTGAACTGCCGCCGAGCTTGGGCCTTCTTTTCAGAATTTTTTTTTTTTTTTTTTACTTTGTGAGAGTGATATCTCTTATGGCTATGGGCCTTCTTTACCTAACAAAAACCTAATCAACCTCTCTCTTTAATCCAATAATTATAGTCTTGTCGGGAAAATGTTCAATCATATTTTATGAAAGTCTTATTTTTCCTAAATTTTAAATTAATTATTTTCAGTTAAATTAATAATGATAGTCATCAACTAATTTAAATCAATTATCCAAATGGAAGATATGTTATTTGACATTAAGCATCTTTGCTTACATTTACATTTATGTTTTTGATTTTTGATTTATGTTTTTCAAATTTTAAAAAAAATATGTTTGTTAGAGATTTTATTTATATTTTTTAATTTCTTATTGTTTTAAAATTTATGAAAATCATAAAAGTGATTTTTATATTATGTTTTTTTATAATTTAGTTTGCTATCAATTAAATTATTTAATTTATTAATAAGAATTATGAATAATTTAATTAGTTAATAATTATGAATGGTTTTATGATTTTATTTAATCTTGTAATTAAATCAAATAAATTCAATAATTATAATCAAATTTAAAATGTCTCCAAAATATATAAATTTTAAATAAACATTTTGATTTAATAATTCAAATATATTTAAAATAAATATTAATGTATAAGCTAAATTTTAATTTATAAATTATTTACTTGAATAAAATAAAATAAATTTTATTGATAATTTAATAATAAATGATGTATAAAAGATTAAAATTAATTTTAAATAATTAATTTTTCAATTTTACATGGTATGTTTTCTTTTTGAAAAACAAAAGTAAATTTGTTTTCCTTTGTAATTATCGGTGATCGCACACTTCATTTCGAATTCAATTATTTTTTAAATCGAATGATTTAAAGTCTTCATACTTTATTACATGTTAATTGACTCTACTCAATTGTCACGACAAATTACGATATCATACCTAAATCCATCTCACAAAAGTTGACATCAAAAAGGACTGATGTGACGAGGTCATTTAAAGAATACCAGAAGACGTGTCAATGGACCTTAATTTTGCTTCTTTTCCTTTATTTATTTTTATATTTCATCGATTAGAACATATACTATAGGATATGCCATTTTCATAGCTCATTTTCATTGAGTACAAACACAAGAGAAATACAACACTTGCCTTCTTGAATCCAAATGCCAACAAAAAGATGTTTACTAATGAATTCATGTAAATCGTAGTCTCCAATAATGCATTTTTGGTGGAGCCTCTCTAACATTCTTGATAATACTAAAAAAATATAAAAGTTTTATATTCAAATAAAAGCCTTAAAATGACCGGCAAAAGTAACTTCTTTATAATCATAAAGTTACGTATTCCAATAAAACTTGATCCTCACAAAACAGGAAGCCTGGTACACTAACATAAACTAACTTAAGAAAATTTTTGTATTCAAATTAAGAGTTTTTATATATTTAATTATAAATAAGATCTTGAATATATATCAAATATAATGTTTTAATGTTAAATATCAAAATCTGTAAAATAATGTTTGTCTTAATTAATTAAAAAATTTTAAAGTGTTGATTTTGATTTCTCTAAAACCTTTAATATTTGAAATTTTCTGTTGAAATATGTAAATAACGATAATTTGACGAATTATTGGTAAAATTTAACAATCATTTTAAATTTTATGTTAAATTTCTATTTAAATTTTGATAAATTTTATTATTAATAATACTGCAAGTACAATATTTTGTTTTTTCAAAAAAGTAAAACAAAAAGATTGAAGCTTGTGGGTTTTGACCTTAGCATGCAGCAAAGGTGGTTGTGTGTATTTTAAAGAGTGACTGAAAAAGATTTTAGTGGCAGAGCAGAGCACCACCATTGCATTGCACCCACTTTCCAGCCAGGCACGTATTGTGCACATTAAGTCATGCGTCACTTCTGATATCTTTTTAATAGTTTATTTACTGTGCTTTTTTCAACTATTCTTTTGTTTAAAATATGTACTCCTTGTCCTTTTATGCGTGTGATTTGTTACCAAAATCCCACCAAATATATCTGAAACATCAACACTTTCGAGTGAGTCTGATCAGAAGATGATGGCGGCGGCGGTGGTGGCGGTGGTGGTGTCGCGACGGTGGTGGAGTGTCCTAACTTAGGGGATGCTTGGTTAAGGGATATGGGAATAAATCAATGGGAATAGAATGAAAGGTAGTGGTTGGTTGATTATTATGATTGATTGAATAGTTTTTTCATACCCAAGTTTAGGG
>JAOTIZ010000190.1:1846-15519 GCA_027123425.1 Erythroxylum panamense
ATATTTTCTGTCCTGTCCACTGCAACCAAACATCTCACTGTCTTCAATTCTTGTCCTGTCCCATCCAACTCTGTCCCGTCTCGTCCTGTCTCTACCTGCTGCAGACACTAACCAAACGCAGGGTAAATAAACTTTGTGTTTATATAATAAAGTTTAAAACCACTTGCAAAGTATAATTTACTTTTTCTTAGTAATTGTGAGTTAAGGATAATAGAAAGATTTGAATTCGGAAATTAATAAATCAAGTCTAATTTAATTAAGTTTTAAGTTCAAAAAATAATTAGCTATAAATTAAATTTAAGACTAAAAAGTCCAACCGTTATCTAATTTGAAATATCTTATTTATATGTTTCACACACACACAAACATACATATATGTAGTTAAATAGTCAAATATTAGACTTTTTAGATATATTTAAATTTTAAGAGTTAGTTTTAGAGTAGCTAGTAAGGATATTCTTTTATAACTAAAAGGTTTCGGGTTTAAAACAGTCTCTTTGTAAAATATCAAAGAAAGATTGACTGTATCAATTTTTTTAAAAATTTGAACTTAGATGTACTTGTTTGACACAATTTATTGTGATTTTTAATCTGAATTTAAGAATTCAAGAACTAGATAAGCTTATTTCCAGGAGCAGGCTCTTTTGGATGGTAGCAAACAAGCTACACCATTATCGATAACATACTCTTTAGAACAGCCAAATTTGTACTTTTTATACCCTATGAGGATTAAAGTTAAATGTTCTCGTAACAAAGTACAAAGGTTAAAGAGTACGGGCAAATAAAATAAGCCTAACTAAAAGAGGTTAGAGCACCTTGTTCCCTGTGATACTGTACAATTTGTGCAGCCAGATATACATGCAATCTGCATGCGACTAGCCACTTTAATGGGATTTTTTATTTTGGTCGGCAGAAAAATTACCAAACGTATAGCATTCCCTCTTGTTTAGTGTCAATGAGTTCCTACTTCTGTAGTTATAGGTTTGCATCTTTATCTAATATGGGAAGCTACATCTATTGATGAATGGTTATACAATGGTAATCCTTATGAGCTAATTGTTTTATACTTTTTACATGGTGTAGCTTGTTATATGGGTCGTGAGTGGGAACTGAGTTTTCGTCTGAGTATGCGCCATTGGATTGCTGTTGCATATTCAGCTCCTGTTACAGCTGTTTTCTTGATTTACTCGATTGGTCAAGATGTTATAATCTTATATTACTTAATTTGGTCCATATACTTGTGTAGATCTTGCATAAATGTGTGGATAAAAATTAATAAAATATGATAGCAACTGATTAACCGGAACAAATATTTATATTATTTATATACATTCAAATTTCAAGCTTCATTCTTTACTTCCTCACCCCAAAAACTTTAAATTTGATGGAAAATGAAGCCTTAATATTCCTTCATTATTAAAGTAATAAAATGTCTTTTTTATTCTTTAGTTTACTACTTATTTATTATTATTATTATTTCTCTTTTCTTCGTTATTATTTTCTTCTTCTTTTTTAATTAGAACCGTCTTTCTATTAGTTAGAGATAAGATTGCGTAACAATGAACTTCTTTAGACCCTACGTATTAGTAAAATTTATACTAGATATTATTATTATTATTGATTGTTTAATAAAATGTAGTTTAGTAAGAACTTTCAATCTTTTATTGATATAACTGGACCTGTACTTTGGTTGGCTTTTCACGTCATCGTCAAATGCTTAAAATGCAAAAGGAGACAAATAAAGCGACAACTTCATGTGAAAGCTAGCAGTGTTGACCATACACTTTTTGAGTGTAATCTCCTTCTCTCTTGTCACGTTCTTTCAAAGTTAAAACAATAATTGATTATTCAAAACAACAACGATTAAGGTATAGTAAATAAAAGAAATCATCATCATTGAACATTCTGTACATAAGAGTTTATGTCGCTCCATCTCGATCTTAATAGAGGTTTTGAAAAGGGAAAGGAGGGTAGTGCCTTGCCTAGTGAGTAGGCAAATTGACGATAGAGAAAAGGAGTTATGCATAATGCACATATAAGTGGGATTTATATTGAATAAAAATCTAAAAATTCGTTACATAGGGTCCTTTTGCTTATTTATTTATTTATAAAATTAATATAAATATACTACACTTTCACTAAAGATTGATACTTTGAAACATATAAAATGCCAACTTTAGTTTGGTAGAGTTGTCACCTTATTTGGATACTTACACATATGTCGAGATGGATTGAGAATCACAAATATTTTATTACAACATAAATAACAACAATAAGTGAAAATTTTGTTGAATATAAAGTCTATTATGATTAGCTGAACATGCGGCTTTATTCCTAATTAATATTTTATTAATGTAAGAGAATTGATGTTGGTAAATATAATCCACCACAACTACTATGTTATATTAATAAATTTGTGAGACAAATCTCTAAATATTTCTCGTAATAAAATATCTACAAATGTCGATTTTGGATTTAACCTATTAAGATTCAATTGAATTTAAGTTTAAATTTTTAACAGGATTAATCATTATAAGTCAACTCATTTCTAAATTAATTCCTAAAGTAAAAAAATTAAATAAAATTATCCAAATTTAGAGTCAATTTTAGACTTGACAAATTTCTAGAATTTTAAAGAAGTCAAACTCATAAATAATTACTATCAAACCTAATTAAATTTAAGTTAAGCCAATCATATAAATTTTGTTATATATAATAGTTAATTATATGATAATTTTTATAATACAGGATCTTTTTTAATTTATAATACTATATAATACGTCTATAATAATTAAAAATAGTAAGAATATTTTTGTAGTAAAAGTGATAATATAAGACAATTATGCTTCTTTTAACCTAATTTGTATTTGTATATATTATAAAACACATTATTGTTTCTTTCTCCTTTTTTAGGTTTGGAAAAATAAACTAAGAAAAAGAAATTAAAAAAAGGGTCTCCAAGCACATTGTTTCCATATGATGCAATTCAATCTTTGGGTCTCTTTCTACTTTAAGATCGTAAGGTGCGTATATAAAATCTAAACTTGGCAATATTTGGTAACTCTAAAAATCAAATTGTACGCAATGTCGTTTCACACTTCAAACTAAAAAGAGACGTTCATAAGTTGATGGATCAAAGTACCGTTACGACTTACAAGCCATCGCCATTATAGAAAATCTCTACAGCTCATAACCAAATTAATTTTCTGTTCTCCAGCCAAGTTGGAGGGTTCAGATTGAGACAGGAAGTGATCGATGCAATTCAGATGGAAGTGTCAGGAAGTGGGCTTGTTTTTGATCAGAGAAATACAGAGATTTTCCTGATGGATTAAGAATGTGTTCAGTCCCTGAAAGTTATTAACTTGATTCCTGAAAAGATCGTCAGTACTCCCACAGGAATGGCTCCTCTAGTCGAAAACCAGTATCTGCAGCACAGATCTGCCAAGTCGGAGAATAGTACGAAGACCCGTCGCCCCCGTGATTAGCACCATCGATGAAGAGATCCGGTAGGTCAAACAATGCGTCATCGTTAATATCGGTAGTACTAGAAAGAGAGCTTGTTGATTCTAAGGCCAAACTGTCTGATAACTGAGACACAGACAAACTCGGGTCAACTTCTGGCGTTTGAGTCCCTGAAAACACCAAGGTTGCGGCTCTGGAAGCGGCTGCCTGAATGTCCTTGGGAGACTTGGTGAGAGGACGTGGAAATTGGTGAGCAAATTCAGGGAAGTTGAGGTAAGCTGAGCAGCCTTTGATGGCGAGAGCCGCCACATCGTGAGCTCGAGCTGCCATTTCCGGTGTAGGGTAAGTTCCAAGCCATATTCTCGACTTCTTCCTAGGCTCTCGGATTTCAGACACCCATTTGCCCCAACTACGCATTCGTACTCCTCGAAATGTCGGATGCTTGCTGTTCACTCCATTGATCTTCTGTTTCTTCTTTGACTCAGTGCCATTACTTTCCAGCTCTTGAGCTTTCCTGATTTCACCTTTTGGAGTCTTGCAGGTTTCTTCAATCCTGGAGTTCTCATGGCCAATGCATGGATATGAGGAAGAGGAACAGGTGGAAGAAGAAGAAGAAGAAGATGAGGTAGTGAGATTGTTTTGTTGATGAGAAGCGTCAATCTTTAAGTTGATACGTTCTTTGTCCATCAAGGAATTGCCAAGTTGTGTGGAACTAAAGAGAAATGCTGAATGATAGGTCCATAAAAATAGAGTGGGAGATAAGCTTTTTATGATTCTCTCATGATTTATTATTATAAAGGAAGACAAAATAAAAATAAAAATATAAAATACACACGCTTTGAATATAATTTAAGAAACTTTAAAAAAGCTTTTAGCTTTTAAAATATTAAAAAATCTTATAATTTTTATCTTTAAAAAATCTTTTTTAAGGACTTCAATTAAAAAATAACCAAACAGGGTCGACTAATCAAATAGCACTTGTATAGTAACTCAAATTAACTCTTAAAATCATTCCGAACTAATAAACTTTGAATTTAAATTAATAATTTAAGATAATTATAATAAATTATTAATTTAAGCATAATTTAATTAATTTAATTTAAATTTAAGATTTATGTTAGGTCGTTGTGTCAACATCATTTGATCGGTTCATATGCGATGCTCTTGTTAGATACGTTTTATCGTTTTTTTAATCGAAATGTAAGATAAAGAATTTTTCCGAAAATTGAGGATTACAATAATTTTAGTAAAAATAAAAGATTGCAACAATTTCTTAATTTATAAAGAAATCTCTTTTTTTTTTAGCAAAAAGGAAATAGAGACATAAAGAAAAAGAAGCTTTGAAAGTCGCAACAGTTCAGCTAAATTGCTACTCCATGTGGGGATTTGATTAGAAAAAACTAAAAGAAGTCCAGAGAGCTCTCAATCTCACCTTTTAAGCAGGCCCTACTCTCCCTGTCATCCAAGACAGATCCTTTCCATTTCCATGTGCACACACATTCGCTCCTCTATTTTTCTTCTTTTCCTTTTCGAAAGGGTATATATGCCATGAGGTAAGCTCCTTTTCTACGAGGCAAGATCCTCTGTTTAATATTATTCTGTCTCATAAAATTTTAACTATTTATTTTGCAGAACTTATGCGGAGTCTACGCGAAACCTACATAAGACTCACATAAATAAATGACTGAGATTTATTGGATATAATAAAACACCATAATATTAGACAGAAGATCTGGACTCCTTTTACACCATAATTTTTAAGCTATGATTTTTTGCAGCTTGTGGACCCTTATCTGTTTGCCTCATGTCCAGGCCGTTTGCTTGCTCATGTTGGTTTTGTTATTAAAAGTATAATATTCTTTGATACTGCTACTTTTTTTATAAAAAAAATTATAATCACCTTCCTAAAAATGTGTATTGAATCAATTTTTGTACCACAACAACCGATCTTGCCTAATATGGGTAACAGTGACTCAATCCGAGGTTGACTAACGTTTACTTTTGTATCATTTCTAATGTTTTAAAAATCGAACCGAAAATTATTCTAATTTAAAGTTTAAAAAATTTAATTCGCATTAATATGTCATAAAATAGTATTGAAAAAAGAGATAGTTAAATTTTAATTAAAGAATAAGACTCTTAATTGACAATCAAATGGTTTATTATAATTTATAAAAATTGACCGATTAATTAATAAAATAGTTAATTTTTAATAATAAAACATATTAATTTAAACTGAATTAATATTTTTTAGATTTAAAATTTTTATAATTAAGCTAACTAGAAATTTAATTTTTTAATTATTAATTATTTCCGACAAATACTATGCTTACACATGAATACACGCAGCGCCACAGTGCCTATTTGATCCATCCGAACAAATTCAAATAAGCAGTAATCACAGAAAAGGGTACTTGAAATCAAAGCGATATGTTGGATCAAAATGAGGAAGCTTCTCCAACCAATTGTAACACTTTAAGAGGCTGTCACTTTAATACCGTTACTGCGAGAGAATACATAAATTGCCAACAAAGATCAAACTATAGACTCTAATGATGTTTGTCTTATTCAATTTAATTTCCACTAGACTTAAGTGTCTATTTAGATGATCTTTTGAGATGTTAATAAGTTTTTTTTTTTCACCACAAAAACCCTTTTAAAGAAAAATAAATGTTTTTAAATGTAAAATAAAAAAGCACTTCTTTAATATATATGATTTTTTGATTGTCAAAATACAATTTTTTAAGAAGCTCAAATTTAGAGCTTCTCAAAAAAGTATTTTTTGAAGTAGATTTTTCAGATCAATTAATGAGACTATTTTTAGTCTCTTTTCTCCTTATATTTTACACATAATTTTTACAATATCTACAAATTCATATTCACGTTTATTTTGAGATTTATATAATATTATTTCACTTTATATATATATTTTAATATATATTTTTGATATTAGTTTTACTTGTGTTATAATCCATATAAAATATTTGATTAGATATATTTTCATTTATGTTTCATATAGCTTAAATTTATATAATAATTAATATATTGTGTTAAGCATATTGTTTAATATACTTTAAATAATATTTATATACATAAATAAATTTTTATTACAAAATAAAATATAGTTAAAATTAAAAACGTTTTTTATTTTATGTAAACAAACAGTCCATTGTATGAAGCTCTTTAAAAAAATTTCTTTTTTGAATGATAGCTAAACAGTCAACTGGTTTATTAGAAAAGCTCTTCTCAGAAAAAATCTACAGAAAAAAACTCTATTGATAAAAATTTTACTAATATAAGCTTAATCGGCTAATTGGTCTTTGTTTTTTGTTTTTTTCTAAAATAATATAACTCCTTCTACTGATTGAAACTTGACCGGCAAGGTGGGAGAATAATACATGTGCCAAGTCTACTTCAGATCGTCCAAATGAGCAAGTGGGCTTACTACATTCGTGACCTCATGCATTTGTATATTTTTGGAGCCACCTAATACGGAGTAGTTTCATTTTCATATTATGGTATCTTGTAATAAACTATATGATGACATTTTAGATGTACATACACGTCACAGTAGTAGTACACATGCCTCACATGCCAGTGGTTGGTACTGCCAGATTTACAAAGTGTTGCTATTGGTGACGGGATGGAGAGTTAGGATTAGTGTGTACCTAATTGCGTTAAGTTTCTCTTGCCATCTGCTAATACTGTTTCAGAGTTACATCTTATGTATTGGTTTTCCTTTTCCTTTTTGTCATCTAGTAATCTTCTTTACGGTTTGGTTAAGTAATGCTAAAAAGTAAAAACACGTAAGTCTTTAACTAACAAGCTTGTTCTTGTCAGGTAAGTCTAAAACTTGCTGGTAGTACCAGATCAGGCTTGAGCTTTCCTGCCAAGCTTTCCATTTTAAGCGGCCAAATTGGGCTATGATTTGGACAATATTGAAATTGAGATATTCCTTTTGTCAGTTTCAACAAATATCTCAAACTCTTAAACTCGTGATTAGTCTGAAAAGATATTGATAAATTAATTTTTTATTTATATAAAATGTATAAATTAATAAAATATTTCTTTAATGCCATTGTGATATGGGAACCTCTCCCTAGTTCATTTAACATATATGTATTCTTTAAAGATCTGAAGCTAAATATATCTCTTCACCTTACAGTAAACTCTTGATTCCTGTTACCGTAAAAGCCATTCACCCAAAGCTGAAACAGTAGACCTTGTTCTGACGCAAAGAGTCCTGAAACGATGATAGGTGTTTCAGACTGTCTTGAATTGAGACACAGGGACAAGCTAGCTAATGTAACGTTGTACTGTGTCCTGCCAGTCACGGTGGACCATCTTCTTTCTTACACGAGCTAAACTCTCCATTTCTGTTTTGTAGGGAACGCAACGACAGGGCCTGAGCCAGGCTTGACAGCTTCTGCAGGCTTAGGCTTAGGCTGGGCTACAAGACCGATTTAGTCCAGTTTGATTTAATTTTTTATTTTTGTTTAATAAAAATAAAATATTTTTTTAAAACAAAAATGATGTAATTTTTATAATAGTTGTCAGATTTCAAAATGGACCTCGAGATCCTTGACAGCTCCGGTTTGAGTCTAATTCAAGACTTGATTTTAAAAAAAAGGTTTGAGACCGAGTTTATTTAAGCCTAATCTATTAATCTTGGGTTGGACCGAGCCTAGTCAGACCTAATTACTCTCTCTCCTTTTTTTATCCCTCAACACAAGCTAATGACTTCACTCTAGGAACATATAATAATCATTTATGTAGTCCAAAATTGGATTTTGTCCTCTTTCTTTCTATTATTCTACTTAGTAGGAGGCCCTCCTTGGAAAAGGTTGGAGCATCGTTATCTGGTTAGGGTGTTCCAATCCTGTGCTACTTAATATGCTCTATACATTTGTGTGGACTTTACTTAAATATATGGATAAAGTTTAGTAGAATATAGTAGGAACTGGTTAACTGGAATAGAGGATCTGATCCCACTTAAAAGATACATACCTTTGAGATGGGTTTTGACAATAATTTTGTACATTATTTTATGACCAATTCCAACTTTCAGCTCAATATTTTTTTAAAGGTTGAGTCTAATTAAAATAGATTTAATTTATTAAATTTTAATTAAATTAACTTGAATTTGAATTAATTTATTATAATTAATTATGTAAATTTTTTTATTAAAATTTAAATTTAATTGAATTCAATTAAAATTAATTTAACCTATTACTTTTAGTGTTGAGGAAGTTCTTAAAAATGGCATGTTAGAAAAAAAATATGACTCTTGGTACAAAATTTGAGCTTAGTTTCCTTGAAAACCCAAACCACTACAAGAAAACTACCGTTTACCGACGGATAATTATCGTTGAAAAATGAAATTCTATTGGTGATTTTGTCGTATTATATGGTAATTTATGACGGACAATTTTTTCGTCGAAAAAGTTGACGTGGAAATATAATTTAGCGAAGAAACAATTACCATCGTCAAACACTACAAGAAAAGTGGGAAAATATAAGGCGAGAATTGTTGGCGGAATGTTAAAGATTTGAGTTTGCCGACGGAATGTTTCCGTCAGTAAATATCCTCCGTAAAGTTTATACGTCGTCGTCTACTTCCATTAGAACGTTATTAACCTAAAGAAAACGACGTCATTTGGTTTAACACTAAACGACATCATTTTGTAACTTTAAAACAAACGCGCAAGTCCCTTCTCCCCCCCATCGTCGTCACTCCTTTCTTCTCTTCTTCCCTACTACGATTGCTCCTTCGGTGCGAAGTCGTCTCCTGTTCGTGTTGTGTCCGGTCACATCGTGCTACTTTCGGTCCTCTTCTCCGACCAAACGATCATTTTCGTGGAGGTATACATGTTGACCGTGGGTGTTTGTATTTAATTAATTAGTTTGTGTCTTGATTTGTTTCGTATGTTTTGGTGTTTTGTGAATGGATAAGAACATAATATGTCGAAATGTATGTGATAGAAGGGAAAAATGTGAATTTGGTAGGTATAATGGGATGATTATTTGATGAACATAAGGTGTTTGATAAAATGCCCATATGTCTGTGGACACATGCTGAGGCAAGTAATGACCTTTTTTTATATTGTGTTTTAAGATTTTTTTGCAGGAACAAGGTTATGTAACTTTTTTACGATTGTGTATATACTTATGGTTTAACAAATTTTATGAGTTAAAATGGTCAATTAATAATTTATGTGTTTAAACCTCTTTGATTTAATATGAAGGGCCAAAATTTCTTGTTTCACGGTTGCTAGTAAGTTCTTTTAGTGAATTGATGATGGTTCAATTAACATATCCTGTTTAAAATTCTAAGGAAATGGTAGGTAAAAGATTTTAACAACAGCTAGTCATGAGTATTGACATTATACGAGCATTAGATACCATGTTTGGATATTCTCTCCTAGCAAGACTTGCTAATCATCAAAGGGTAATGGTTACTACTTGGATGGAGTTGTATGTCATCAAATGAGACATTGGCAGTGATGTTAAATCTTCAACGGTAATGCGGAATTAATCCATCCAAAATCTTCGTTCACAAATTTTAACGATACATTGTCTTAATATGATGCATGGTTTGTTATAGCGACAACTAGAATTATACCTGGTTACCTAAAATTTGTATGCATTGTATGTGTACGTATGTTGTTATCCCTACTTAAGTTTATAGTGAAACTTGTAACGGATGTGTACGTATCCATTGTATGTGTACGTATGTTGTTATTCCTACTCTTCTTCTTTTTTGTTTTACAAGATGTTTATTTGGTTCTAGTTTAGTTTCATTTAGTTATTAATTTTTATCTTCTGATTGTGATTTCTTTCTTTTTCTTTCTGGTTAATAATAAAATATGTTTGAATAAAATTTGTAATAAATTCATCTCACTTTCAAAATTAGTATGTAAAGATGGATTAAATCTTTATAATATTATATAATAAGGGAAAATTTTTAAGCTTACATCACTTCATTTAACCTCTAGTTAATCCAATTTTGGTCTCTCATCTTGGTCTTGTTTTTTTTAAGCATTTGAATCATTTATGGTGATCTAGCTTATGTTCGTGATTAGGCTAGCATATCTTCATCTAGAATGCTTCTAAACTGTGAACAGTTTTCTTCTTAGTTGTAGGAACGCATTTGTTGGCAGTATCTCTATTTCGAAAGAGATTAAAGAGAAGCTTTACTCGGTATTCAAATGACATTCATGTCCTTATATTTTTGACAATGTCAATAATGATTTTCCACACATTTTAATCGAATTTGTATCAGTTTCTATATTTTTCATTCTAAGTTTGTCATCATCTTCCTTCACGTACTTCAAGAAGATTTTTCTACGTGTCGGTTAAGATAAGTGATGATAAACCCCTGATTACGTATTCTAGAAGGAAGCCACATGCTAAGTAGTTTTAATTGTTTTAGGACTGTTCTACATATTCTAGATAGGGGTCAGTTATGTTTACTAGTTAATTTAGAACTCTATTCCGTAGTTAGATAGTTAGAGGGTCAGTCATTCTGGGCAATTAGTTATTTTATTTGTCTATAAATATTATGCATGTAAAGATATGAATAAGAACTGATACAAACCTTTTATTGTGGAGATTCTCCCATTGGCTATTATTCCTTTTTTAAGTGAGATTCTTGCTTATAGAGAGCTTAATAGATTTTTATTTCATTTATATCTTCTAAAGTACCTAGTCCTTACCAATTTGGTATCAGAGCAGGTTCGAATATGATGAGCACAGGCTCATCTTCTTCTTCTGGTCAACCAAACCCACAAAACACTCGGAACCCACAGTAAGCACAAAACCTGCAGAATCCTACCACTAACCTGATTGAAGCTCTTTTGTCGTAACTTTCTGACATGGCTGCCCAGTTGAGAAATCTCAACTCAGAGATGATTGCTCTGAAGACATCCTCCAGTAAGATTCCTCATGTTGAAGGCAGTCTTGGTAATCAAGAAAGGGGCAAAGCACATGTGCGGAGCTCCGATGATGAGGACGATTTTGACACACCATGGTGGCTGAAAAATCAGTCCAAGCTTCTGTCAACCAAGATTGAGTTTCCCAAGTTTGAAGGTGGGGACCCGAGAGGATGGATGTTAAAGGCTGAAAAACACTTTCGGTATTATTACACCCCTGATGAGATGAAGGTCGACATCGCTTCCATGTACCTTGAAGGTGACGCTCTTGATCTCTTAGCATGGATCAACACCGAACGGACTTTGCTTTATTAGGAGGAACTTACGAAGACATTTCAAGAGTATTATGGTCCAGTAGAGTTTCAGAACCCGAACATGTATCTTTGTGGCACCAAACAGATGAGAATGGTGCAAGAGTATCGTCAAGAATTTGCTAAGCAATCTGTATGAGTGAAGAATTGGCCATAACACTGTCTCTTAGGTGTTTTTCTCAATGACTTGAAGGAGGAACTCAAAGCAGATGCGCGAATCTAAAAGCCAAGAATGATTTACAAGGCGATGAGCTTGGCAGTTGAATATGAAGTCAAAATTTAGATCGGGTGTGGGTCTAAACCGAGCAATTCATCCAACTTGATCCAACCCAACACCAATACCACCTGGGTTGCACGTGATTCACGTTTTTCTGGAGCAAAAACTCAGCTAGCAATGAACGCGAGCACGTCTTCTTTAGCGCAAAGTCTGACTACAAGTTTGTGGGATGTTGAGAAATAGAAATGATAGGATAAGGGACTCTGTTATCGATGCAACGAGAAATTTCAGCCTGGTCACCGTTGTAAGTCAGGTACTTTGAAAATCATAGAAATCATTGAAGAAGAACCAGTAGCTGATTTTGAATATGAAAATGAAGAAGATTTAGAGATGCAGGTCGAAATCTCCTTCCATGCTATCTTGGGTAGTAACTAGGGTTCAACTATGAAGTTACAAGGATACTGAATCAAAGAACAACAATGATTCTTGTAGACAATGGTTTTGCCCACAATTTTGTGGCTCAAACACTTGTTTCAGAATTGAAGTTACCCACTTAATCTATCGCTTCTTTCAGGGTCCAGATTGGAGATGGTCATTGGTTTGCGGCAATAAGGTGTGTAGAAGGCTTCGAATTTAGATTCAAGATTTGCAGATCATGGGATATTTCATTCCATTCATTCTTGCGGGTGTTGACATGGTTTTAGGAATTGAATGGTTAGCTTCCTTAAACACCGTGCAAGCAAATTGGCAGCAAATGTTCATGATTTTCTGGGTTGATGGCCGAAGATATAAATTGCAGGGGTTACCTCGAAATTCAACTTCTAGTATAGAGCTGAAGGTAATTAATAAGCAAACGGAGTTTTCAAGGAGTTTGTGTCAAAAACTCACTGATATTGATTGTTTACTTTAAGATTTTTCAGATATATTCACTAAACTTACCTCTCTACCACCTCTCTGCATTCATACTCATGCCATCAATCTTCATCCTAATGCTCATCCTCCAAACATACGACCATATAGATATCCTTATTTTCAGAAGGATGAAATTGAGAGGCAAGTTGCTGACTTGTTATCTAAAGGATTCATTCAACTTAGCTTTGGTCCGTTCGCGAGCCCTATGCTGCTAGTCAAGAAGAAGGATGGTTCATGGAGAATGTGTATAGACTATCGGGAACTCAACAACATCACTATTTCTAATAAGTATCCTATACCCAATATGGATGAGTTGCTCGACGAACTCCACGATGCTGCCTACTTCTCAAAGATTGATCTTCGCTCGGGTTATCATTAAATTTGAGTCCAACCTGAAGATATTCATAAAACGACATTTCGAACACACTCCAACCATTATGAATTTACTATGATGCCATTTGGCCTCCCAAATGCTCCTTCCATATTTCAAGCAGTAATGAATGATCTCTTCCGTCCCCATTTGAGGCATTTTGTGTAGCGCCCCCTTACCGTAGGGTACGCACTGGAATACCCGTAGGTCATTCCGATACCTAACCTACGATGAGGGTGCACTACGAACGATCAATTCTAAATAATCCTCATGGCATCAACATAAATAAGCTGCGATATCAAAATCACTAAAATTTAAAACCAAAAGATACTTGTCATTCATTTCTGAAAATCATAATTACACGATCCTGACATAAATACATCCCGTACATATCCAAAAGAGACTACAATAACTCCTAACTAGTCATCCCCAAAAGATCCCCAGCTGACCAACCTGTGAGCCATGCGTCT
>JAOTIZ010000190.1:37339-52215 GCA_027123425.1 Erythroxylum panamense
GATCCATATCTATGCGTTCATAAATAATGAACACAACATTAATGAAATATGCCTTTCTTTATGTAATCATAAAGTCTATACACAACTTTGTACAAAACGCGCTAAAGGCGATTGCCTTTAGGGCACTACTCTAACAGGGCTAAGGTTGTTTCTTGAAAAATATGTAGTATGATTGTGTTTCCAGCCATTACTACTTGTCATTGTACGATAGTGTTTAAGCACATTTCAATCAATAAAGATTACGAATAATTTGATTTTGTGGATTGAATGAGATATCAAATGTGTACGTTTTAATCCCTCCTATTTTGTTAATTATAAAAAACTCAAACTATACTCAATTTTGTAATTAGAACTCGAACTTCAAATAGTGATAATAAATGCCCAAATTAATTTACAGATTCCATTTTTAACAATGGTATCATTTCATTAATCTTAATTTGTTATGTTAATTTTGACCGACGTGTATTAATAGTTAGAGTTTCTAAAATACGTGACAAGCATGTTAGTAAACTTAACATAGATGCTAAAGTCGGGCTAGAATTGAAAAAAATCAAAAATTTGAGCATTTTATTGTCACTTTTTGAAATTTGGACTAGAATTGAAAAAATTGAATATTTGAGTATTTTATTGCTACTTTCTAAAATTCGCGTTACATTTATAAAATTAAGCAAATTTTGAGATTTTTTTATAATTAACCCTTTTTTCTATATAGGAGCTAGACAAGCTTGGAATATTGGATCCATTCTTACTGTATTGCCTAGTTTAATATTATATGGATTATTAATGAATAACCTAATATACTTGAAAAAACGATTGGAAACAAGTTGGATTGGTTAATATCAATTGATTTAATTTCGTTACTTGATTTTAAGTTATTAAAAAACTTATAAAAATATGTAATATTACATTTGATGAAATGATTACATACATATATATATATATTCTCTCAATATTTTACTATTTGCATCGATCAATTTATCAGAACATGACAAATTGTTCGACACGGGGAACATTGTTTTTGTGAACAACCAATGAGTCTATGGTTACATTTATGCATTGACATATATATGTAAGAAATATGGCTCGATATTATGACTTATATTTTATATAGCCCATATTAAATTTGATTTAGGATTTAATTTAATAATATATTAAATCTTGACCGTTAATTTAGTATTTGATAGACATACAATATTTAATGTTAACAATTATATACTAGATCTCTCTCTACCCTAATCTGGAGGGTAGACAAAATCAAATATTTAGCTATCCATGAAGCTATTTTTGTAATACCCACATACCCCCTTGTGAAGCTATGCAAATATCACACAAAACAGAACTAACATAATCCAAATCATACTAAACATTTCCAGAAACTTAAGCAAACATACATTACATAATGTTATTTTATAAACAGAACATATCATAGAAATTGTGCTTATCATAATACAAATTCAAAAGTCAACTTGTATTAAGGTTATTACAAACCATTAAACCAAATACAACTCAAAAACTCAAATATACATTTTTCAAAACAAAACAACTTCCAAAATAGAACACATTCTTCTTGGCTACTGCGGTAGTCCTTGTCCTAGTCTTTAAACCTTCTTATTAAAACCTACACAGATGCAAAACCACTGTGTTAAACATATAACTTAGTGGGGAATAACTAAACAAGATATAATCTGGAGACTGTTTCTAACAGTCGTCTAGTATTCATATGCACTGTATCATGTCAATTCATATACAATCTTTAAGTATTCAAATTATAGAGTAATCCACACATTATGCCTCGAAACATAATTTGATGAATATGGACATAGAGCATTCTTGCATCAAAACAAAACTCATAAATATCACAATAGAATGTTCAAGTATTAGAATTGAATATCAGAATAGGATATAATCCTTTTAGATCAAAGTATGATTGATATCAGAACAGAACTTGTTTTGTATCAAATCAGAGCTTATCTTTTATTAGAACAAAACTTGTTTTGTATTAAAACAGAACTTGTTTATATCAAAACTGAACATGTATCAGAATACAAAACATCTTAGCCTACTAATCCTTTTTACATAAATGGGTAATAGGACCAAAATAGAAGATACCATAATTGGTATCTGAAACAGAAGAGACTTAAGTCTCTGAAACAAAAGACATATAAGTGTCTAAAATCAGAAGACATAGGAGTGTCTGGCATAGAAGACACCTTAGTGTCTGATTACAGCAGACACCTTAGTTTCTCGTTATAGGAGCAGCTATAGATCCTTCTAGGTATGCCTATTTACCGATGAGTAGGACTTGGCAGTTTTAAAACAAACCATTTTAGATTTCAAATTCTTATACAAAAGATGATGTGCAAGATATGTCTTTATTCCCCTTTTTCCCTCAAATTGAACATTTACATGTACATACAAACAAACTTAACATACCTTAGGAGCATAAAAGTATGCAATAATGTACATTAAATACCTTATGTATTTACACATTTCATATAATTACACAAATTACAAATTCATAAACAATCATAATTAATTCACATCACATAACTCCTTTGAAGCACATTTGTATTCATAAGGATTCATTTATCCTTGAACACACCATAAATTCCAACATTAAACACATTATTCACTAACCCCACATTCCTTAAGTAATTACCTCAATTAACAATCCATTACTAAATGAACTATTACTCAATTAATCTAACATCATTTAGGTTCATTTTTAACCTTAATTAAGTTCAATTAACCCAATACTAAATGCCCCATCCTTAAATATGTCAACAATTGTACAAAATCAAAATTTTCACCTTCCTTATAATTCCCACAATTGTGGGATGAGTGAATCGAAGGTTCACTCACCCACAACCTTCAAACTGCTTCTAAAACTTAAGTCCTTCATACACCTTCAACACCCCTTCACCATAGTTCATCCATTACACTTCAATTCCACCTTATTCATGCCTTAATTCCACATCAAATTCATGTCCAAATCAATTCAAAATCATTCGTTAAACATCTTACAATCCATGATCTTTCATGCATAAAAAATCCAAAGCAAAAGCTAATATCAACTATCATGTTTCATACCTTAATTCATCATCAATTCAGTTTATATTCTATCCATTTCAAACATCATATAATTCATAACACAACATGCTATGAAGTTTAGAATTCCCTTACATACAACCTCAAGTTCCTTCTTTAAAGAACCAATTAATCCAGCCTTTCATGCAACCAATACACTTCCAAAATCAAGATAGATGTAAGATGATCTTAACACTAAGATGATAACAATGTGATTCCTGATGTGCTTGTATTTTTAGAAACGACTTAAATTAATGGTTTGGGGCATGCATCTAGAAATTTTGTTGTAATCATGGATGCTTAAAAGTTCAATTTGTCTTTAAGAACTTCAAATCAAATGGTATGTTTGATATCAGCATGACATCCATGAGCGGTATAATCTATGGCTATCTTCTATAAAAATGTGCAACCTTGTCTTAAATTGTTAGTCGTAGAATATAACGGATTCAAAACCTCTGCAGTTTTAACCGATGATGATTAGAAGATGAGAAACCCAAGTTGAAGTTTTGCAAAATTTCTATTATGCCACAGTTGCTTCAAACTGAAATTGACAGTTGCTTATCAGAAAGTAACTTGGTTAGCAACTGTAATTTTTCATAATTTAATCACAAGTAGAAAAACTTAATGCATAACAAATAAGTCAACATACGAAATTTGGTAACACAGTTCGACACACATGACCTACGTCTACGGAACCCTCACCCAGATTAATCAATTTTTACCAAAGCACAACCAACGTAGCATGATGACTCACAATTTCTTCATCACTGACATACTCACTTTTAGATTCGTCTTCACTCCAATTGCTGGTGTAAGACTTTCCTCTTCTACTTTTAAGAGTATTAGCACATTCCACTTGAACATGCCCAAAACTATGACATTCATGACATTGTATCTTCTTTTCACCTTTTTAAGTTTTCGCTTGTTGTTTGAAGTTATAGCTTGATGAACTCCCACCATTTTACCTGAACTCAAATATGTCTTTCTTCACCTTCTTTAACCACTTTTCGAAATTTCTTGTTACCACCACTAAATCTTCATTTGCATTGAAATCATCTCCTAAATCATGCACAGATTTAGCAACTTCGGCTTATAGCACTAATCCTTTATTCTTCTCACAATTCTCTCCCAACAGGTTCATCGAAGTTTGTGGGAATTCCAATTATCTTATCCAAAGATAACTCATTAATATTATAAGCTTCTTCAATAGCTGTAATCTTTGGTATGAATCTAAGAGGCAACAATCTCAAAGTTTTCTTGACAAGTTTCAGATTTGAGTACTTCTTACCAAGTTGATGTGCTTAATTGGTGATATCACGCAGCCACTTATGAAAGTCTCTAATAGTTTTACTTTCCTCCATCTTAAGCTCTTCAAGTCTAGTAGCCAACATTTGAAGTTTTGATGCTCTCATCGATTATGATCCTTCATGTATAGTTTGTAATGTATCCCAAACTTCTTTTATTGATTCACATGCTGATATCAAATTGAAACGTCCTTCATTTCAACACAAAAAATTTCATGCAATGATAGAGAGTTACCAAGCGCTCCATTTTCTTCAACCTTTGTCCATTCAAATGGATCTTTAGGTATCGCTTCATTCTTTTCATCAGTAGTCCTAGAATGAGTCCAACCTTTCAATACAGAATTTCAGGCTTTAGTCCCTTGTGCTTGAATAAACACTTTCATTCTTGATTTTCAAGCAAGATAATTAGAACCATTATCAAGTAAAGGTGACCTACTAATTGACACCCCTTCTTTAATAGCCATGAGTGTGGAACACCGATCTACACCAACTTGACACACCAAGTTTTGATTAGAAGAACCAAGCTCTGATAACAATTGAGAAACCTAAAGGTTGAAGTTTCTCAAAATTCCTGTTATGTCACGGTTGCTTCAAACTAAAACTAACAGTTGCTTATCAGAAAGTAATTGGGATGGCAACATCAATTTTTCTAGAATTTAATAACAAGTAGAAAAACTTAATGCATAACAAATAAATAAACACATGAAATTTATTAACGTAATTTGGCACACATGGCCTATGTCTACGGGGCCCTCATCTAGATTAATTAACTTTCACCAAAGTATAATAGTCTTCCACAAGGCTATTACTGAGCCGACATCACTCACCCCTTGACGTTATCCACCCGTACTTACACCCTTGAAAGTTATCTCACACAATAGCATGACTACCTAATGCTAACCTCAATAGAGGATTTTGAAATAGCAAATGATAACAATGATGAGAATATCTCAAGTGATTAAATCAAGAATAATATAAACAAAAAGACATTTGAGTCAAAAAAAACACTCCCCTGTATGTGCAATCCATTAAACCATAATCTTGAGAAGTCGTCCAACAAAAATCTGCTGTAAACCTTTTTAATTGATCACCAAAGAAACCCACACACAACAACCACAAAAATCATCAATAGAGCATGCAATTAATCACATAAGCACACCAAAAGCAACGCTGCAAATATTGATGGATGAACTACTTTTTTCTCCAACAAAAATTCTGTTGCCTTTATTAGCAACTGATCAGCGAAAGTCCACATGCACAATAACAAAAATCAAGGATATATGACACACCATGGACTGCATTTAAGCAAAAAATTTATTGTGTACTTTTTAATCTCTCACTTAAAGCCTACACAACACACATCAGCCTAAAAGTCAAGGGATGGATTTCACTTGATAGACTCCTTATCAAACAAAAGTCTGCTACCAAACATATAAGTTATCTCTACAGTAGCTCCTAAAATGTTGCAGCATAAATCAACAATGGAGCAAGTCATTGATCATCAAACCACATAAAATATAGCTGCCAAAAATCAATAATCCTTCGATAAAGCTCTTACATGTTTATGTCTAACAAAACATGTTTATCTCCAATAAATCCTATCTTCTTTAGGATTCTATCTCATTTAGGATTCCTTCCACACTATCTGAACTTCCAAAAATACTATATAATCCAATATAGTGGAATCCTATACCAAGTTAACTTCTTATCACAAAAGATATACCAAATATATCAAAATACAAATAATGCCCAAATTAAGATATCTTAAAAGAGGATGACAAGTGTTAAGCAAGACAAAGAAAACAATCCTATTTTTAGAAGGGACTCTGGGTTGACACCATTTAAAATCACTTTTAAGTATAAATTGAAGAGAAAATGGCACCCTCCTTCCTTTATTAGAAGCATGATACTAAATAGAAAAAGTAATTCCTATAATGGAAAGACGAAGGGGATGCAACGTTAGATTTGGAGTTATGGAAAGATTTACCTAGTAGTTCGTTATTACAATAGTACTCTCCTAGTCTTAGGTATAATTGTTAGAAATTTCACAAGTTGAGTGCTAGAATAATGGTAGTTTTCTATTAGTTTAAGGTCATCCTACATACAGTGAACTTGAAGATTTGCCTTAAGAATAATCCCCTAAGAGATATTATTTGATTTAACATTTAATCTCCAATTCAGTTGGCAGTTGTTACATTAGTTTGTTCCATCATTGACTTATTGATTTTACCTAACTGGTTATTACGTTTGAGTAGGGGAGATCTGGTTTTTTTGTTCAAATTTCATCCAAAGAATATGTAATGAGAGGTGTGTTAGTGTATCCTTGAACGTGCACTGTGATCTTGTCAACCTATTGCTGGTTATGGATATGACTTTGTGGATTGTGAATCACAAGTTGTCATTTGTGTTGCTAAGTTGTCATTTGTGCTACTAAGTTGATAATTCTTCTTTGCTTAAACTTACAAATACAGGATTGGTTGTGACTTGCCAAGGGAAGTATATAGTTGCATTAGATAGTGATGCTTGGGGATTTGGTGGGCATGTAAGTATTAATTCTTTTCACTCTCATTTTTCTCTTTGATTCTTCCAATCTAAAACATGGTCATCTTCACATCCTTTACATATTATGTGCTTCGCTTTTCGGTATTGATAACATAATGCAACTTATAACATGACCTTACTATCCATGCACTTGCCTTTGCTTTGTTTCTTTTTGTTTACCTCACTTAATTTTTTTTATCTACTTCATAAATTGAATGGTGATTCAAATTTTTTATTTCAGTTATAAAAGGTAAAGACCATGTGGGAGGATCATCTAAAGATAATGGAGATCTTAATGGGATATAGATGTATCATTCCTAGATAGATGTAATCTCTTATCTTATTAGTTATGATTTAGATAAATCATATCAGATATAGTCCTATTTACATAAGGATGTCATCTTATTGGATAACGTGATATAATCTGATTAGAATAAGATATGATATAGCTAATTGAGTTCAGTTTCGATTCTGACTTAGCTATTAAGTTAGAGGTTCCCATAATTAGCTCATTTGAGCCTTGCTCTACACATGAGATAGAGAGTGCAACCACAATGCCCAAAAAGTGAGGAAAAATAGATAGACAGAAAAAAGGGTTAGATTATCATCCTTATTTGATTTTTTTGGGATTGGTTTGAGGGTTTGTTGATTATGATATCTATTTTGGTTTCAATCTTCTTGAAACTTTGTGAGACAACTTGTTGTTAAAGAGGGGGGGGGGCGAAGGGAGGCGCGGGTTGAGAGATCAATTTTTCTTGTAAATCATTGTCGAGTTTACTAGATTTTTTCATCAGTTTACCCCATAGTTTTCTCCCTCTACATTGGAAGATTTTTCACTTTAAATCTTGGTGTTTGTTTCATCAATATTTTCTTATTCTTATATTGTATTGTTGCTGCAGCGTGAAGATTTATTTCTTGTCATTAATATTTGGTTGATCTTTTAGAGAGGTGTGTATTTGTCTCCCAATAAGTGGTATCAGAGTCATCGTAATGAAAGGTGGAAAAAATTCTATGGTCCAGTTAACATCATCAAATTACTCGATATGGAAGTCTATAATGGAGGACCTTCTGTATTGCAAGGGTCTCTTTGATCCTATTGATGTGGAAAAAGGTGTGAAGATGATGTGCCTTCAAAACTTGAAAAGAATCAGATAGAGACTGAGAAAAGATGAAGTGGAAAACTCTAGGAACTATCAAACAATAGATTGATATGAACATATTTAACCATGTGTCTTAAGAAACAGTTCCTTTTAAGCCATGGAAGAAGCTAGAAGGTCTATATAAAAGGAGGACTGCTAATAGCAAGGCCTCTTTGATTAAGAGGCTTGTGAATTTGAAGTTGAAGGTTGGAAAATCAGTTTTGGAGCATCTAAGTGATTTCCAAAACATAATTAACAAATTTAAAACAATAAAGATCATTATTAATGATGAGCTTCAAACTCTGTTCCAGTTAAGTTTGTTACTAGATAATTGGAAAACATTGGTGGTGACGATTAACAACTTAGCTCCTAAAGGTGTGTCCTCTTTGGATGTAATCAAAAAGAGTATGTTTAATGAAGAAATCATAAGAAAGGAGATTGGAGTTGATAACATGTAGGCTTTCGTGATAAAAAGTAAGGGAAGGGACAAAAGTAAGGTCCCTAAAGCTCATGGCATGTCTAAGAATAGTTCAAACTCCAGAGATGACAAAGACGTAAAGACATGCCACTATTACAATAAGCTAGGATAAGTTAAGAGGTTATGTTATAAGTGGAAGAGGGATCAGAAAAAGAAAGGTCATCAGAATAATGATGATGGTAAGAGTATAGCTGCAACTACTTCAAGCACACATGATGAGGTGTTAATAGTTTATATAACTAGTGAATGACTCCCTTGTTGACAATTATGGTTCTGAATGGCTGATTGATATAGGAGCATCCTATCATTTTGTTCTAAAGAATGAGCACTTTTCAAGCCACAAGAGCGAAGATTTCAGGAGCGTAAAAATGGAAAACCAAAGTTTTGCCAAAATAGTCAGTATTGTTAATATATGAGTTCGTACAAACCTCGGATGTTTACTAACCTTGAGAGATGTATAACACATCTCTGATTTAAGGTTGAATCTATTTATTGGAGAATGTGTTAGATCAAAAAGGATTTAAACACACTTTCAGGGATAGGAAATGGAAACTGTCCAAGGGTGCAATGATGGTTTCTTGAGGAGAGTTATGTTGCTCATTGTACAAGACATATTTAAAGGTGTGCAGTGGTGAAGTATACATAGCAGAAGAGGAAAATTCACCAAATTTGTGGCATTGACAATTGGGGCACATGAGTGAGAAAGGATTAAAGTTGCTAGTTGAAAAATCCCTTATCCCAATTAACAACTCACAATCGCTTAATCCTAACGATCATTGCTTGGCTATAAAGCAACATAAAGTCTCTTTCAAGAGAAGATCTACAAGGAAGTTGGAGTTATTGGAGTTGGTATATTTAGATGTCTGTGGTCCTATTGAGGAGGAGTCATTAGGTCCTATCATCATCACATTTACTTAATGTTATTTGAAAAGTCATGCATTGGTCTAGAAGTTAGAACTTTCAATTATGATTTTACTCTTTTTAGTGATATTTGCAACTTTTGAGATCAAGGCTTAAGGAGCTTGTGCTAATAAAAAAATAAGGTTTATTTATTTATTAGGCAATGATATTAAATTGTGTTTCTTAATGGTTTGAGTTTTTATTAGCAACTTACATTCATAATTTGAAGCACGCTTTTAGAAATATTGTTATAATTGTGAATGTTTATTTGTGCCAATATGCAAGTGTTAAATTCAATATTTTATAGCATAGAGATGTTGTATATAACACTTTATTCTTCTAATAATTAAAGCCAAGCTTATTCAAGTAGTTTATAGGTATGTAATTCATCAAGAATTTAGGCAACACAATTCATTCACGTTGAGCACATTGTTATGATATATTTTTTTTGACATTATATGTATTTTGCTATATTTGGTATATCTTTTTTGATAAGAAGTTGACTTTATATAGGATTCCACTATCTTAGAATACGATGTATTTTCGAAATTTAAGATAGTGTGGAAGGAAGGAATCCTAAATGAGATACAATCCTAAAGAAGGTAGGATTTGTTGGAGATAAACATACAATAAATCTATCATGAGATAGAAGTTTAAATAAGATAGGATTTGTTGGAGATAAACAAGTAGTACATATATCGATTTTTAAAGCTACGTTTTTTGTGTGCTTCCATGATTAATTACATGTTCTCATGATGAATTTTGTGGCTTATGTGCGTGGGTTTCTTTGGTGATCAATTAAAAGGTTCACAGTAGATTTTTTATGGATGAATTCCCAAGATTATGGTTTAATGCAGCAACAAAGATATAGGGGAGTATTTATTTGACTCAAGTGTCTTTTTGTTTATTTTAGTCTTGATTTAATCACTTGAGACATTTTTATCTTTGTTATCATTATTTGTTTCAAAATATTCTGGAGGTTAGCATGAGGTGGTCATACTATTAGGTGTGAGATAACTTTCAGGGGTTTGAGTATGAGCGGATAATGCCAAGGAGTGAGTGGTGTCAGCTTTGTAATAGCCTTGTGTAAGACTCTTGTACTTTAGTGAAAATTGATTAATCTAGGAGATGGCCCCATAGACGTAGGTCGTGTGTGTCGAGCCGCGTTAATAAATTTAATGTGTTGATTTATTTGCTACGTATTAAGTTTTTCTACTTGTGATTAAATTATGAAAAATCGCAATTGCTAATCTAGTTACTTTCTGATAAGCAATCGTCAATTTCAGTTTGAAGCAACTACGACAGAATAGGAATTTTGCGGAACTTCAACCTCGGGCTTTTCAATTGGTATCAAAGCAAAGTTCACTTCATCAAAACTTGATGTATTAAGTTGGTGTAGATCAGTGTTCCACACTCATGTCTACCGGAGAAGGGGTGTCAATCACTAGGCCACATTTACTTGATAGTTATAACTATCCTGCTTGGAAATATAGAATGAAAGTGTTTATTCAAGCCTAAGGGACTAAAGCTTGGACTTCTTTGTTGAATGAATGGACTCATCTTATGACAAATTATGAAAAGAATTGAGCAGTACCTAAAGATCCATCTGAATGGACGAAAGCTGAAGAAGAGGAGCAATGCATGCATCTTTCAATGTTGTAGATGGAGAACATTTCAATATGATATTCGCATGTGAATCAATAAAAAAAGCTTCGAATACATTACAAACAATAATGAGGGATCAAAACTAGTGATAACATCACAACTTTGGATATTGGCTACTAGATTTGAATAGCTTAAGATGGATGAAAGTGAAACAATTGGAAATTTTCATGAGTAGTTACGTGATATCGTTAATCAAGTACGTCAAATTGGGAAGAAGTATTCAAATCTAAAACATGTCTAGAAAATCTTGGATGAGAAAATATTTAATAAAACCAACATATGTTGCAAAGATAAAGATGAAGAGTCAAAAGTAGCATATTTTAATGCTTACCATTTTTCTCTTTATTTGAGGACTAAAACCTTCAAAGTTTCAAAGAGAGAATGAGAAAGAGAAATAAGGGAGAGACTGTGGCCAATTTGTAAGGTCAAGAGATAGACTGGGAAAGAATTTGTCCTGGCCTAGACCTTTAAAGTTGACGGATTGCTTGCTAAAGCCTAACCAAATGGATCGTTGGACATTTGACACAGCTGGCCACTTGCATTTCGGCATTCTTCGTAACTGGCCTTTGTCTATTATTGGGATATTTAGCAGGGTAAAATGGGGATTTCACTTGGAGCTTAGTCTCGTATCTTTTGTTGGTATGGCTCTAGATGGGCAGAGACATCTTATCGACCGAAAGAAGTATCCAGGGTTTCAGGATACGAAACTCTAGACAAATAAAAAGTGACTGGCAAGCTTGTTCCTTAATGAAGATGATCCAGTTCCTCTATTCATAAATTCAATACACACAAACAAAAATCATAATAATTGGTGGTTTGTTTATAAACCCTACAATCTAAAGACAAGAATACATTGCTATTTCAAGTGAAAAATTCCCAAACGACAATGGATTTATGGATGCTTAGAGCAGTGGACCTAAAATATCTACCGGATGTGAACTAAGATCCATTTTAATAAGAAATTGTTACAGTTAGTAGTTTAAAACTCCCGCGAATACCCATCCTTGAAGAATACCAAACCTTGCCAGTAGTGCAGTGCAGTGCAGTGCCGCCACACCACGCCACATCTCTCGTCTTCCTTTCCTTCTTTGTTTTTGGTTCCCTCTTCACTCAAAGAATCACTTATTTTTATATCAAACAAACAATCCCTTTCCTTCTCCCCCAACCTATCCCATTCGACTTCTCAAGTGAAGCATCCCATCTTATTCTATATATCATCACCACCATGCACGTTCCCTCTTCACCATTCCAGCCTCTTCCAAATTCACCAACGCCTATAATGTTTACTGATTTCATCGTTATTGAAAGTAAAGTGTAAAGTCCACCCAAGCTAACAACGATTATTTGCTTTTCTCAAGTCTTTGTTTAGTCGTTAAATTGGGATACTTGTACTTTTTACAGTTTTATGTACTGTTTGTTTCCTTATATTTCAACAAGCATATAAATAGACTAGCTTAGCGAATCGTGTACATCAAATACAAGTGCTTGAGCAAAGTGTGGTAAGCTGGCCTGAGACTGAGAGAGCATATATTCTGCAATGGGGACTCAGAGCAAAGATAGTATTACAGAACTCGGTATGTTCTTTTCAATCTCTAGGTCCTTTAGCAGCTTTTGTGTTTCACTCTCTTTTTTGGTAATTTCCTGCTTTCCATTTTCCAGGAATCATGAGAACCAAAAGAGACTTTCCTCCAAACGATTACGCCATCAGGATAAAACAATTTTCCTTACTGGCAGAAAAACAGGAGAAGTATGAATCTTTTACCTTCAAAGCTGGTGGATACAAATGGTTTGTAGTCTTTCCCTCTCAAGCCTGTAAATAATTAATTAATATATTGTCTGGTGTTAAGAAATGGCCTGGGCGAAGTTCGGACCTAGAAGCCAGTCCCAAATATTGCACAGAAAAGTTTAAATAATTTAATTATTCAACTAAAATAACGTTGTTTTAAATTATCTATTTAAATTTTTTGAGATATCGAATGTGAGTAGGAATTTCACGTTAGCAAGAGATAAAATCATGCAAGAGAATATAAGTTTTGGGTTAGAATATAGTATCAAGGCCAACGATTGTATTCCCTCACTAGGTTCATAATGAAGAAGAACTTCCTCGTATCAATTACCGGAGGTTATAGCTCTATCCAAAAGGACGGACGGTTTGTATGTTCTTTTTTTACTTTTTTTCTTGCACCACTTGCAGGAGGCTATGGCTCTATCCAAAAGGAAAGACATCACCTCCTGAAAATGGAAAGGACCATATTTCCCTTTACTTGGCCATACAAGACACAGATTCTCTTCCCAAAGCTTAGGAGGTCAGCGTTGAGTTTAAATTGTTTGTCCTTGACCAAATAGAGAACAAGTATTTGGCTGTCCAAGGTACATAAGCTCATCTTCCTTCTTGGTAGGAATAATAACAGGTCGGACCAAAGACTAGCCCTTTAAAGATATGGTTCAACTGGATTTGAACCGAGATCAAAACGATTTGTTTTAAGGAATTGGATTTGTCAATCCAACTTCTCACTCTCTCTTTTTGCCATGGATTTGATTTACTGATCACTGATTGAAAATTGTTGTCTGTAGATGCGACAGTGAAGCGATTTCATGAGATGAAAATTGTATGGGGTTTCGATCAATTTCTTCCCATCGGAACTTTTTGTTGGGACCCGTTTCTGGAACCCAACTCATAACGAACGAATCACAGCTTAACTAAAGTCACTTCATATTTTTTTTTTCAATTTCAATTACACAACATTCAGGGTAGTTCAAATTTCCAATTTGAAATTCGGCAATTCCTCAATTCATTAAATCTTTCATAATCAAAACATATCAATTAATTTATCAAAATCATATTATTCCTTTTCTTTTGCCAAATGACACTTAATACCCTTAATTTATCAAAAATTGGGCAGCACCTCCTCTAAAATCTCACTAGCCAAAAGTTTATCCAAAACCAACCATACACAAAACACTTCAATATCTCCAATCCATCACACAATTCCTTGGACCTCCTGTCCGGAATCCCATCATACACATTCACAAACCTATATCTAAACATTTCCATAATTCTCAATCACATCTCAAGTCATAATCATAATTCACATTCATATATACTAACCATAATTTACTTACATAATTCGATCCCATAATCATATACAAACTTTAATGGCATTACAAGCCACAATACAACAACAATATAGGAATCCAAATGCAAATACAAGGATACAAAAATCCTTCTTTTTCGTTCACCCGATCTTCTTCTCATTACCTGTGGATGGGAATGAGGGGGGTGAGCTTACGCTCAATGGGTAACAAGCTTATAACCGAAAATAAGCAAAAACCATTGAAAAGTTCGAATTGAAATCGATGCCACATATTTCCAAAGTCAATGTTTAGAACTGTTGAAAAGATCATAATTGCTCCGCTTTCGGTCAAATTTTCAATTTGGAGCTTTGATAAAACTCATCGTGATTAAACACAAAACCATAACTTTTCTTTGTAAAACTCACATTGAAATTCATGTAACATAACTCTTCCAAATTCATCACAAATCAGACAATTCGTAAACATTATAAATCATCATTCATTGCATAGCACATCACATGTCAAAATGCAAATGCACACATAACGGCTCGAGAGTTCCGTACACACACCGGAAACCGAAGTTTACCGTGAACACATCGAGTCCATTTTTGGATCTCGTAAGCCACAAGCGGGCAGCCGGGAGAAGGCTATGGGGGTCAACGTGCACGTGACTTCACAAAGGGGTTC
>JAOTIZ010000190.1:78846-96451 GCA_027123425.1 Erythroxylum panamense
TAGATTTTGGCAAAGTTTCCTTCTTAAGAGTTGTAAATCTTCCTTTTCATCTTCCCAACAGTATATAGTATGAAAACTTTGGACATCTGAGCTGAGAGTCAGGGTCCTTATAAAGAAAGATGTTCAAAAATGAAATTTACTTCTTCTGTTTTTTGCTTCTTCTGTGATGATGTCATCTTCTTCTGTGTTTTGTTCCTTCAGTGTTTTGCTTCTTCTGTGTTTTGTTCCTTCTATTTTTGGTATCATCTGCCTTTATGTATCATCTGCCTTTTTATCTTCTATATTTTGCTGACGCATCTTCTTCTGTGTTTTGCTGACGTGTTTTCTTCTGTGTTTTGCTAACACGTCTTCTTCTGTCTTTTGCTGACACGTCTTCTTCTGTGTTTTGCTAATGCGTCTTCTTCTATATTTTGCTGACGTGTCTTCTTCTTAGTTTTGCTTCTTCTGAGTTCTTCGTCTTCCTTTTGCTTCTTCTGTGTTTTTGCCTTTCACTTCTTCTATTTTCATTTCTTCTGTGCTTTGCTATCTTTTGCCTTTCGCTTCTTCTATTTTCACTTCGTCTTTGTTTTGCTATCTTCTAGGTTACTGTTCATCTTATATTTTCTGATCCATTTTTGATCCTTCAAAAGATAGAATCTTTCTTCAAAGTCTTCATGAAAGTTGTAGATATTGAAGTCTTCTTTCAAACCATATAAATAACATCTTAGTATGATATCTGTAGGGTAAGTTATAACAATTTTCTCACTTCTTCTGTCTTTTTCTATTCTTCAGCTTTTTCCTTTAGCTTCGTCTAATCCTATCGTCTGACCCATTTTGACCCTTTAGATGATAAAAATCTGATCTCAGGTTCTTCTTCAAAGTTGTAGATTTAAATGTTATATTTGAAATCATCCTAAGATTATCTTAATCCAACATCTCTAATGAGAGTTATGCCATTTGTTCCGAGACAAGTTCAATTTGATTGAGGACCAAACCTTGATTGATTCTTCAGCCATAATTTGGTTATCCGACCTCCAAATGAAATGATTCTTGAGCCCTTAGATTCCTAACACTTTTCTTTTTGCATCTCCATTGAAGGTCATAGCTTTTAGTGTTGATTTGAAAGGGATGGATTGAACCCAAGTAAGGATATCAATTGGAAGAGTAGGGATTGGATACTTTACTGAACATGCTTCAATATTTTGATGATTTCTGAATCAGTAGAGCTCTGAATAAGATTATTCTCATTTCAAGATAAACTAGATACAAAGAGCTACAAATGGTATGAAGAAGTTTAAGTCAAATTTAGTTTCTAAGGGGTTTAAAATTTTCGATAGGAGTTGTGCATAGTATGCTGATTTGGACAAGAGCAGTCCAAAAAGGTTTGAAGTCTATCTTTTGAATCACTGAATCAAATGGAATGATTTTGGTGTCATTGGAAACGTAAGACAATAGAGAAGATTCTTCTAGAATAAAATGTTATGTTAGAATTTTCAAAGGTGCTTTTGGTAAGACACTTACGTGTAAAAGACATAAGGCATAAATGGAAGGGCAAAATTGGAAGAAGAAGTGTTGTCTTGTCTATAAATGGAAGGAAGAAAAAGAGAATAAGAAAAGGGAGAAAGAAAGAGAAAGAGAGAATGTCATGAAAAAAAGAGAGAAATACCAAGAGAGGAAGAGAATGAGAGAGAGAAGAGAAACCAAACTAGGGTTTTAATTTCCTTAGCCTATAAGAAAGATTTTGAGGTGGTTCAAGAAGAGAAAAAGGTAGAGCAAGAGAAGAGCTTCCATTTGAGCCAAGGACCTCCTCATTTGGTGAAGAATCAAAGGGATCGAAGAGACCTATTTCAGTTAAATCAGCTCACAGAGCACATATGAAAGATACAACAGAAAAGAGTCTTAGAGACCTCAGGTTGTTTGCAAAGAGAAGAAACATTCTGAGCAAGCCTATAAACAAGAAAATTAGGTGGGTACATGTTTATAATAGAGTGAATAAGCCACTACTGCTTTCTTAAATCAAAGAAGTTTTCTGATTTTCATTTGCATCATAGGTGCTGCACTCATTGTCCATGAATGATTTATGAAATTTGTTATGTGTTTGCTACATAGGTTGTGTGATGATTTATAAAAGTGACTTTATTTTGAAAAGATCAAATGTACATGAATTCATATTTTCGAGAATGGTTTTCAAGATATATATCAAGCATATGAAAAAGCAAGTTTATAAAAAGTGCCATTTTGGGCCACAAGCTTACAAGATTTTGAAATATATGTGTTATGTGGGTTTGTGGTGATCCCCTAAGTTAAGTCATGTGCATGTTGACCAAGTTAAATGCTTCTCCCGCCTGCTCGCTAGTGGCATGGAGCTCCTTTATGGACTTCCATAAGTTCACGGCTACACAAGACCGTTATGAGAATTGTGTAGTATGTTTTATTTTGGATCCACCTAGACCATTCTGATATGCTTATGTGCTTATGATATGTTGACAAGTTTGATGCATTACATGATTTAAAATTGTTTATAAATCGTTTGATAAATTGACAATTATGAGGAACAAATGTTTGATGATTTTTTGCATACGAAAAAACTTTGTTTTCAAAAATGTAAAATGGCAATGAGCTTTTGAAAAGAGCCTTTTCTTATCTTTTTATTATAAACTGTTACCTACGAGCTTTCAAGCTCACCCCCTTCCTATCCCCACCTTCAGGTGATGAGGAAGAGATTGAGTGATCAAGAGTATAAGGATGTTACTTCAAATCCTGCATATCTTGGAGTTTAAGTTATCTTTGTAAAATGTAAGGATTAGTCACATTTCAAGAATTTGTAGTTCATGTAACTTTTGTAGTTTGAGATTTTAGATTTATGTTGTATTGTGGCTTGAAAAGCCATTATAGCTTTGTAAAACCCCTTTTGTATGTAATGTATTAAAGAGTATGATGTAGTACAGATACGATCAAGTCTTCTGATATTCGCAAGAGGTTGGGTTCCAGAAACGGGACCCAACACTATTCATGCTAAATTTCACTTGTTCATCTCCAATATGAAGGATGAGGTTGTCTTCGTGGACGTCTACTAAAGCTTTTTCGATGGTCAAAATTGATATACCAAGAATTAATAGACATTTTGGATCATCTTCAAAATATAGCACGACAAAATCCACAGAAATGATAAACTTGTCCATTTTTACAAGAAAATCCTCCACCACGTCAAACGGTGTCATTATCAACTAATCCACCAACTGAATATATGTAGATGTTGGCTTCACATCTTTTAGCCCCAACTTCCTAAAATTTAATAAAGGCATAAGGTTTATACTTATGCCTAAGTCACATAAACATTTTTAAATCTAACAGTTGCCAGCTACATAGGGTGTTGTAAAGCTCCCTAGGTCTGTCAACTATGAGTGCATATGGTTGGTAATTAAGAAGTTGGAGGTTTCTGTCATTACTACTGTTTGATTATTATCCCAAGTTTGCTTAACGGATAATATATCTTTAAGGAACTTCGCATACTTGGGCCTGTGTTTCAACACTTCCATAAAAGATAAATAAATTTGCCATTTCTCTAGCTTTTCCATGAGCTTTGTGAATAGTGCATCCAATTCGGTCTTCTGAAGTCTTTGTGGAAATGGTATTTTCAGTGGATAAGGTGGAGGAGGAAAATATGGAGGGTCCTCATTCTTTTTCTTCTTCTCTTAATCTTGTACAAAATGGGTCTTAGCTTGTCTTTCCACCAATTCTTCTAGCTCTTTCCCACTCCTAAGTGTGATAGCCTTACATTTCTCTCTTAGGTTTACTTCCATGTTGTTCAGAAAGTTTTCCACACTTATCTTACCAAATTCCCTGTAAAGTTGGCTCATTTGAACCTCTAGGTTGTGAATAAAAGAGGCATAATCTTCTGTTACTTGCTTAAACTTCCCTTCCAGTCTCTTCTGGGCTTCTTCCATGTTCATGAGCTTATCCATGATCCTTTCCAATTTAGAATCCCATAAACTGAACTCATCTTTTTTGAAATCCTGGCAAGCCTTGAATTCCTATTTGAGTTATTGCATTGTTAGAACAAAAGAAATATGGGTGGTTCTGCCATCCTGGAATGTAAGTGTTCTAATAAGGATGATTACTTCCTTGACCAAATTATGTGTCATTGAAGTTTGCAAAGGTCTTTTGCTCCCTATAATATATTTCCTTCATCATTGTTCTTTTTATCTCTTCTTGGCATTTAACTTTTTGGATTCCTCATAGTTGCCTTGTGATGTCCAAATCGATGTGTCTTCAACTTTGCGCCCAAACTTCCTTCCCTTATATTTTATTTCTTATGATTGGGTACCACAATCACAAAAAGGGAAATAATTCCTTAAACAAAAGAATTCAAAAAAGCCTAAACTAGTTACCAGGTAACGGTGCCAAAAACTTATTAAGTTTTAATCTTATAAAACCCACAATATTCTACAAATGCACAGGTCATAACGTAGTATATGAGGTGTTGATCCCACGAGGAATTAGTGAATTAATCAAATCTTAAATTTTCTAAGGCCTAAAAGTGTAATTAAAATAAAAATAAAGATAAACTAAAAATCAAACAATCAAGTAGGGGTTGAATGAAAATAAAATTATGAAATTAACATATGTAAAAATGGAGCACAACTACTTAACAATTGAGATATCGCAACAAGACAAGATCAAAGAATTATGAGATGGTATTTATCTATCATCATTTTGCTACTCTAACCACTTTCGATGTAATTTGTATAAGTCCTAGAATTTTTATCTATTTTATTTATTTATTTTTAACTTATGTATTGTATTTTTATTGACATAATATTTTTCGGGCTAGTTTTACCTTTTTCTCTTTAAAACTTGCATCACTCTTATATTGTCTCATTTGCATGTGGATCTACCGAAAACAGTCTCTCTACTATGTAGGGGTAAGGCTGTGTACTACCAGACCTCCCCAGACTCCGCTTCATTGCGGGACTTTAGACTGGGTGATGACGATGAATATCTAATCAATTAACTCTAATTAATAATCCCTAATTGATTCCAAAATTATGATTTTTCAATCTCTCGATTAACAAAAACAACCCACGTTCCAATTGGTTCTTAAGTAATCTAATAGACAATTGGGTCCTCACACAAGATCTCTCTTTGTATGATTATCGATTTGATAATTATGTGACTTATTATGTTGTTAATTCTTGTAACCCAACCTAATCCGATTATTATCAACTTACTTTCTTGATTTATTATCGACGTATCAGCAAACACAAATATCACAATACCCAAAAAATTTCATTAACATCAAAAGCAAATAGTTCACAAAATGATTCAAGATTGAGTCCCAAAATGAAATTAGAACATCATTAACAACATGTTCAATGTTCTCAAACCCAAATCATACATCAAGATGAAGTAATAAGAGAAAGTAGAAAAGAACTTGAAATGGATGGGTTGGAGTGGTTGGTAGCAACCATAGATGCTCCTCTTTCCTTCACTCCTTTTTTCTCTCTTCCTTGTGTTCTTTCCTAAAGTGAAAAAATGGAGGCTCTCTTTCTAGGTCATTTCACTTGTCTTATGTAGTCCTCTACTAGTTAGGGTTAAAACTAGGTTTCACCGATGCCCAAAAGTTCAAAATAACCTGCAAAAAATTAAGTTTTGGAGGTCGGTCAGTGTTTGTCCTCGGGGGGCCATAGTTGTAGCCTATTAAAATGGTCTCTATCATGATCGTAGCCCTGGGTCCTCTGTTAGGCTTCCTCTAAATCTTCTCCGTTCTTTGATATGTAATCTCAAACACTAACAAACATATCAAAGCACCTTAAACATTCAAAATTAAAGCTCAATAGCTTGCTCTAACCCACATAACACTCAAAACATAAATATCTAACTAGCTAACACAATTATAAACCTAAACATGCATGAATCAATTAATTAACAACTAAAAACAAACTAAAATGCCTACTAAAACATCAAGCAACCTACAACTATAAGAGATAGAGAGTTGTGGGAGGGGGGTTAAACTATTTTTTGTTCACAAAATGGTCTTTCAACTTTCTGATGTTACGGTATTAGTTAGTCTTCGACCAATTATTGAGTAACATTTAATCTATTTAAAACTCTCAAAATACCGCAAGCACACGGGTCACGAGTGTAGTATAAGAGACGTCAATCCCTCAAGAGTTGGTGAACTACTCAAATTCTAAGTTATCTAAGGCCTAAAAGAAAATTAAATGAAAATAAAAATTAAACAAAAAAATAAACAATCAGATATGGAATGATTGAAATTGAAGTTGTAAAATTAAAACAAAGAAATCAATATTAAGCAACACCAAATTGACAATGGGAATCACACAAGAATAGTTTATAAATTATGAGAGAGGGGACTTTTCCTATCGTTAATGCTAATCTAGTCATTTATGTATTATTATGGTGTCGGTAAGGTGGATTACTCTCTCTAGGTTTATAATCATTGAACCTTAAATCATAAACCCTAATTGAATTATGAAATTTTCAATCTCTCAAATAACAAAAGACCCACAATTCTAGTTAGATTTAAAGCCCTCTAATAAACAATCTGTTGGACCCCGATCCTTAAGTGGAATTTAGAAATAGTAAATGAAATTAAATGAGAAAATATGGTATGATTCTTTGTAATGAATGAAAAGCATAAATGAATTTATGAACATTTGATGAAATGAAAGTCATTGAGTTTCCTTGTGTTTTGCATATGTTTGATAAAAAGATTAGGTAGTGTGTATTGTGTTTGCTGCCTTTTTGAGTCAATTTCTGGGTTTCTATGATTTGGTTTGTGATTTGGGAGATTGAAGAATGTGGAGGTTGAAGTTTTGTGCAGGTGCTGGAAATTTGGTTGTGTGTTTGAAGAATTTGGCTAGTGTAAATTTAGGGGAGATGTTGTCAAAATTTTCATTATGGGTAGAAACTTTGACAAAGTTTTTGACCCTCTTAGAGTTTGAATTGGATTGGGAGGTCTTATTGAAGATTGTAGTTCATGTTTAGAGCTTTCCATTGGTTTATAATATGTCACTTTTGGACTTAGAACTAAGAAGTTATAAGGTTTGAAAGAATGCAGTTACTGTTGAAAAGGGTATTATCTAGGCAGTATCTTTGGAAGGGATTTTTACCTCCTTAGAGATTAAATTGATTTTCGAATCCTTCATGAAAGTTATAGAGAAATTGCATAGCTTTACAATGATGTATAAAATGTTATTTTTGGTTGTGGAAATTGGAAGATATGAAATTTGGAAGTTTGGATGTTGTTTTAGGATGACCAATTATGTGGCGGAAACATTGATTGCAAAATTGACCTAGTTAGAGGTTGCATTGCTTTTAAGTTCTTCATGAAAGTTTTAGATTGTGTTTTGATATTTCCTTTGATGCAAATTATGGAATTTGTGGACCATGAAATAGGAAGTTATGATTTTTACAAGTTGCTATTATTGTTTGGGAAGAGTTTTAGTGGACATAAACTTTTAGTGGCTTTTTGACTCCCTTAGAGGCCAAATTAATTTTTCTGTCCTTCATGAAAGTTGTAGGTTGCTTTTTGATCTTTTCATTGATATAAAATATGACATGCTTGGACCTTGGAGCTGAAAGATAAAAATTTTCAAAGTTGAGTTATTGTTTAGGGAGACTTTATTTTGGACAGAAAGTTTGAGTGGGATTGTGACCCATTTGGAGATGGAATTGATTTTTGAGTCCTTCATGGAAGTTGTAGAGCTTCCTTTGAGCTTCCTATTGATACCAAATTTGTCAAAATTGAAATTTGGGATCAAGAGTTATGAATTTTGTAAAAATTTGGTTATATATATATATGAAAAAAAATTTATACCGGATTCGGATTTGCTTAGATCGAGATCGTCTTTTTGTTTCCAACGCTAATTTTTCTAAAGTGTATGTTATCGGATGTCGAAAATTTGACTTTCCAAACTAATTTGATTTTCTGTTTTGGAATTGTTTTGCTTTGTAATCCGTTCTTTTGTTTAATCCGCCACTTTGTTTTCCGATTCGTGAGTTCGTCCATTCTTTCGTTTCCGCCGTTTCGTTTCAATTTGTGATTCCTCTTTTGTTTCGTTTTGATCCAATTTGATTTCTTTGACTTTCACTTTCGATTCCGTTTTTGATTTGTTTTCGTTCGTTTCCGTCGCTTTGTTTTCGATATGTTTTTCCGTTTTTCTGGTTGGGGTCCAGTTTTGAAATCGGGTCCTAACATAACCCATTCCAACTTATTATAGAGTTGAAAATAAATCTAACTGCATAACAATTTAAATCTAATTAGTAAATGTGCTAATTTAGTGTCATTAGCTTGACTTTACATCCTTGTAAGCTTGTTCAATTGTTCGAAAGGAAAAAAATTAGTTCCTTTTCCTTAGAAATTACTCCTCCGAGATATGGTTTGTAACGATGCCCATTGACCTTAAAGGTCTCCTTATTTGAGTTTTCCAATTCAAGGGCTCCATGAGAAAACACCTGGGTTACTGTAAAAGGTCCACTCTAGCTCAATTTAAGTTTTCCAAGAAATAGTCTTAGCCTTGAATTGTATAGCAAGACTGTATCCCCAACCTTGAGATCCTTTGGCCTCAAATGAGAATCATGCCACTACTTCACCTTTTCTTTATAAAGTTTGGCATTTTCATAGGCATTATGGCGAAACTCTTCGAGTTTATTGAGTTGCAATAAATGTTTTTTTACTTGATTGCTTCCAATCAAAGTTAAGAACCTTCATTTCCTAGAATGCACGATGCTCTAATTTTACAAGAAAATGACACACCTTTCCATAGACAAGTCTAAAGGGGGTAGTGCTAATTGGAGTTTTGAAAGCGCTTTGATAAGCCCATAGGACATCATCCAGTTTCAATGCCTAATCCTTTCTTGAAATATTTACCATTTTTTTCCTGAAAAATGCTTAAACTCCCAGTTTATAACCTCGACTTGTGCACTAGTTTATGGGTGGTAAGGGTGGCAATGTGATAGTGGACCATGTATCTTTTAAGGATATCATTTAAAGATCTATTGAAAAAGTGTGCTCCTCCATCACTTATTATGGTTTTTGACACCCCAAATCGATTAAATAATCTTTTTATAAACTTTTGTGCAACTTTCCCATCATTTTTTGGAGAAGTTATAGCTTTGGGCTAGTGAAATACGGGATCCATCCCCACTATAATCTACATGTTCCCTATGGAGGATAGGAAAGGTCCCATAAAGTTAATGCCCCATACATCAAAGACTTCAACTTCCAAAATGTTGGATAATGGAATCTCGTCTCTTTTGGATATATTGCCTACTTTTTGACAGCTATTGCACTGTGGCACGAAAGCTTGAGCGTACTTGAACAAATATGGCTAGTAAAATCCACATTCAAGTAGTCGAGCTACTGTTTTTTTTGCTCCATAGTGGCCATCGTATTGAACTTTGTGACACTGTGTTAATATATCTAACATTTCTTCATCCGGAGCATATCGCCTTTCTAAACCATCAGCATATGTTCGATACAAGATTCATTCATCCCATATATATCTCCCGCATTCATGTTAGAACTATTTCCGCTATTAATATGATAAATCAGAGGGGAGTTTACCACTAGCTGCATAAATTGCAATATCAGCAAACCATAGTGTTGCTAGCTGCTAAGTAACATCAAGGTTTCATTAAGGAAATTCTCATTAATATCATCACTTTTCTCACAATACCCTCCTTCCATACGTGATAGATGGTCCGCGACCACATTTTTTGGTCCCTTCTTATCTCATACTTTGATATCAAATTCCTGTAAGAGGACCCATAAAATAAGTCTCAATTTCACGTCCTTTTTAAAAAAAGATATTTTGAAGTAGTATGATCAGTGAATACAATCATTTTTAACCCTAAAAGGCAAGACTGAAACTTATCACATGCATACACCACGGTGAGTAATTCCTTTTATGTGGTGGTGTGATTAAGTTAGGGTCCCGTGAGGGTTTTTCTTGTGTAGTATATTGTATGCAACTTTTTTTTGACCCAGTACATAATTGACAATTTGGTCGCTTGCATCACATATGACCTCAAGTGGGAGTGTCCAATTAGGTGGTGTCAAGATTGGGGCTGATGTTAATGCCTCCTTTTAATTGATTAAATGCAAATAAACATTCATCATCAAAAAGGAAGGGAATATCCTTGACTACCAAGTTTGTTAAGGGTCATGCAATCTGTGAGAAATCTCGAATGAAGTGACAGTAAAACCTAGCATGACCTAGGAATCCTCACACTCCTTTAACTTTGATTAGAGGTGGGAGTTTCTCTATAACCTTCATTTTCCACTTTAAATTTAGGGTGAAAAATTTTGTGCCTAGAATTATTCCTACACCATAAAGTGGCCTTTTCCCAATTCAACACTAAGTGTGATTCTTCACATCTTTGGAGTACCTAGTCTAAAATGGTTAGGCACATTTCAAAAGAATCTCCAAAAACTGAAATTATATGCTTGATCATATCCACAAAGATAGAGACCATACACCTTTGAAATGTCATTAGGGCATTGCATAATCTGAAAGGCATTCATCTAGTTGCAAAGGTGTCATAAGGACATGTGAACGTGGTCTTTTCTTGGTCATTGAGGTAGATGAATATCTCATTGTACCTCGAATAACCATCCATGAAGCAATAGAAAGAATGACCAGCCACTCTTTCTATCATTTGATCTATGAATGGGAGAGGGAAATGATCTTTTTTGTCTTGAGTTTGTGATAATTTATACACACTCTCAGATATGGGAAATGATCTTTCTTGGTCATTGAGTTTAGTTCTCCATTTTCACTCTCCATTGCAATCATTCCACCTTATTTGTCACATACTGAATCGAACTGACCCATTCACTGTCAGATATGGGATAGATTATCCTAGCATCTAAAAGTTTAAATACTTCTTTCTTGACCACTTTTTTCATGTGAGGGTTCAACCTATGTTGTCATTCCCTCACCACTTTACATCCTTCATCAAGGTTTATTAGAAGCATATAAACATTAGGGCTTATACATCGAATGTTAGATATCTACCATCCTGTAGCCTTGATTCACTTCCTGACAGCTGCTACCACCTTACCCTCTTGATTCCTATCCAATTGATTAGAAATGATGATGGGTAACATTTGAACGTTACCTAGAAAGGTATATCTGAGATGTGTAGGTAGAGGTTTAAGCTATAAGGTAGGTGGTTTCTTTGTGGAGGGTGGAATGGGAGCTTCGATTTAGAATAGTATGTCGTAGTGAGTTTTAACATCCAACTCCTTCATCTCATCCGTTCAGACTCACCCTTGTTTATATTCTCAACATCAATGTCTATCTCCACTTCAGTTGTCTTTACTTTTGCAACACAATTCTCTACTTGTTCTTGCATACTTGCATTAATAATTTCAATTTTTATACGCACACTATTTTCGTTCGGATTCTTTATGATCTTTTTCATATTAAATTCCACTTGATCTTCACCAATATAAAGCGTCAATTTTCCTTCATGGACATCAAATAATGCCTTTCTTGTGTTCATGAAAGGTCGCCCAAGAATTAGCAGACAATTCTTATCCTCTTCAAAGTTAAGAACCATAAAGTCCACAGGGATAATGAACTTGCCCACTTGCATTAGAACATATTCCACCAATTCAAATGGTCTTTTAATAGATTATCAACCTAACAAATTAACATTGATGTTAGCATTACCTCACTGAGCTCCAATTTTTTAATATCGATAAAGGCATCAGGTTGATACTTGCTCCTAAATCACAGAGGCACTTTGTGAATTCAAGGTCATCAACCACTCAGGGTATTATGAAAATCCTTAGATATTTCAATTTTTGATGGCATCTAACTGGTGATTATGGAACTACAGGTGCTAGTTAAAGCTACCGTTTGGTTCTCTTCCCATGTACGCTTCTTTGATAGTATGTCCTTCAAAAAGTTAGCATATTTAGGCATATGTTCCAAAGCCTCGATAAATGAAAGATTTATTTGGAACTCTTTATTTTTTCTATAAACTTCAAAAATTATGCATCTAATTAATTCTTTTACAGTCTTTAAGGCTATCGAACTTTGGGTGGATATGATAGAGGAGTAAAATAAGGTAGGTACTTGCTTATATTCACTTCTGTCTTCTTTTCATGATCTTTCTCAATAGGGGGAGGGGTGGTTGCAACTTTTGTATTTATGGGTGGTTCCAGTTCTTTCCCATTTCAAAGTGTAATAGCTTTAACCCTTGATTTTGCTTTAGAGGTGTTTGGGATATTCCTTACATTTTGTGCCAATAAGGAACTTTCCAATTGGCTCATTTGAACATCCGAATTATGGATAGAAGAGGCATGATTCTTTGTTACCTACTCAAATCTTCCTTCCAAATCTTTTTGATCATCATCTAAGCCTCCAAGCTTATCCAAAATCTCATCTAACTTAGAGTCCATTGAATTTGGTTTCTCCTATGGGAAATCGGGTGGCCCTTGAGGTCAGAATTGACCTCCCACATTTTTCAATCAAGAGAAGTTAAGGTAATTTTTCTACCTAGGGTTATACGTGTTCAAATAGGGATTATTCCCTCAACGTCCACCAAATTGTGCACTCATATAGTTAAATTGTTCTACTTCTTGGTCCTTTATCAGGAAATAATGAATGGTGTCATGGTTCATTTGCCCGAACAACTTGCATTTTTATTGAATAACTTTAACAGGACCTGAGGAAGAATCCTTCATATTGTTTAGCTATCGAGTCAAGTTTTCAATCTTAGCTTTCATTTCTGCGAGTAGTTAAAGCTCACTTTTTCTCGCAAAGGGTGGGTTGTCTACTTCTATCTATTGTCCACAAACAACTATTAGTAGCCATTTCTTCGAGCAACTCTTCTACTTGATCAATAGTCTTTCGCATAAGTGATCTGCCCGATGTTGCATCTATGGTACCTCTTGTAGGTGGATTGATTCCACTATTGAAAGTTTGCAAAAGGAATTCTTTTGGTAGGTTATAGTATGGACACCTCCTTTTCAATTCCTTATATCTCTTCTATGCCTCGTAAAGTGATTCCCAATCAGTTTGTTAGATATTTGTGATTTTTTTATCATCTTCGTCATCTTAGTGACGGGAAAATACTTGTTTAAGAATACATATAGCAATTGCTCCCATATTGTGACATTTAAGGGGCTCAGCGAGTGATACTAAGCTTTGACTTTGTCCCTCAACGTGAACTGGAAAAGCCTCCTTCTAATAATGTCCTCTGACATCCCATAATATCATAAGGTATCACATATTTTGAGGAAGTTCACAATTTGCGCATTGGGATCCTCATTAGTCATTTTATAATATTAGACATTCATTTGCAATATGTTCAATAGGGTCAATTCAATCTCAAAAGAAATAGCTTAAACTGGTGGTCGGGTTACTCTTTGATTGGTAATGTTGAACCTAGGACTTATGAAGTCCATGAGGGTTCACTGTTGGTTGCCTTGATGTCCTCTTTAATTAAGCTCTTGCTGAAATTCTTTTGCTATTAGTTCCTCTATTTCTTCTTCTTGATGTTTACCCCATTGAATGACTCATTCTAAGCGAGTGATGTCGAGTTCTAAAGTTTTCGTGATCTGACTTATACTTCGAGTAATTCTTGTGTTGATGCAATTGCATTAAATAAGAGTGGTGAAAAGGCCTTTGACTACTAGAACTAAACTAATCTTACTACTCCCCAGTAATGGTGCCAAAAACATGATGATGGGCAAGCTTTACAATTTATAAGCTCTCAAAATACTACAAGTGCATAGGTAGTGAATTATAGTACTTAAGGTGCCGATCCGATAAGGAGTTGTGAACTAATCTAATCCTAAGATATCTAATGCTTAAAAAATTAATAAATGAAAATAAAAACTGAACAAAAAGTAAACACGTGAAGGTTAGTGATAAAAAATTCATTCGCGAAATTAACGCAAGAAATTAAATATTGAGCAACACTAAATTCACAATGGGAAATCACACAAGAAAATTTACCAAATTATAAGATAGGGATTTATCATATCATCAATGCTAACCTAATCACTTTTGTGTTATTGTAGTGTCGATTATAGAGTATCGTAGGGTAGGTTACTCTCTCTTATGATATAATCACTAAACCTTAATTAATAAACCTTAAATAAGTTGAGTTACCGAAATTGTAATCTCTCGATTAATTTTGAGCTCACAACCTAATCAATTCTTAAGCTTTGTAATAAACTACCAAGTCTCACATAGCATCTGTCTCCATACAATTGTTGATTTGATTAATTGTGTTATTTAATAGATTATTTGACTCTTATTAAGCACCTGAATCATTTCACAATCAATTTACTCTCATGATTTATTACCGAAGACTGAAGTTACATAAATCAATTATACACGCAATCGAGATAAGAAAAAAATAACTATATTAATATTGAATCAAGTCTAAATCCCTAAAGAAAAGTTAGAACATCATCATCAATCCACAACCCATAAACATAATCATATTCATCTTACACATTCAATAAAGAAAATGACAAAGATGAACAAATGTCACTTGGATAAAATCGGGAATACACGAGAAGGTGGTGGTGTCAAAAGCCCTCTCCTCTTCTTCCTCTTCTCTCTCTTCTTTTTCTCTCCTTTTGAAGTTTTTCCCAAAGTGGCATAATGTAAGCTCTCTTGTAAAGTTCTATTCTTTTCCTTTTGTAGTATTTTTTAATTAGGGCAAACTCTGGGGTTTTCCTAGGTGTCAAAAGTCCGAAATGTCCCTAAAAATTGAAGTTCGGTAAGTCACTTTGTGTTGTCTATCATGCAGGCCACATTTACCTCCTATCATGATTGTGGTAGATGATGCCATGATCGTGGCTCCTTCATCTTGCTTCCATCACAATTTTTTCATCTATTTTTCTAGTGCAATAATTTATAGGCTATTGGGTCCAGAATATAACCAATGATGCAAGCTTATTGAGGGGATATTCAAAACATCCTTTGTATGCTCCATAAACACTATAAAAAGGGAAAGAAACACTAGAATTCATAAACATATGGAGGAGGAGAAGCATGTTGTAGCTAAAAAAAATGTTAACTTGATAAGGTAAATTCTATAGCACATAGGGACTAGGAAAAAGCCAGCTTCAAGATGAGTAACTTGTGGCACTAGTAAGGTTATAACTCGTGTAATTCTTATGATCCAAATTCTCTCTTATGTCCTCTTTTAGTTACTAAGATAGCTAGTCTATTATATTGAGCCATTGTAATGATGTACAAGCTTAGCTTTTATTAATAAAATTCATTTATTTTATGGAAAATATTAACTAAATAGAAAGAATAACATGCCTCAATGCAAACAATAATAGTATTATTTAGTGAATTCAATACCACTGGTATAAACGAAAGTTACCACTCCATATTTGAAATAAGCAATAGCTGTAATGAAAAATGGGAACACCATATTTGATGAAAATCATACCTTTTCTCAATACAAACTATTCTGGTACTCTATCTATTCAATATTAAGTTTAAATAGAAAAAGTATCATCATTTATAAGGAAGGCATATTATGCCTTAATATAAACTATATCAATATTCAATACATCTAATACCATCTCTAAGTAAAAATTATACCTTGACTTAATAGAAATTATACTAGTACTTTATTGTTCCAATACCACATTTAGGTAAGAGAATATCAATAATTACAGATAAGCAAGGTATTTTTTTAAATGGGAAAGTATTAGCTGAATAAAAAGAATACCATATCTCTTTACAAATTGTACTAGCAGATAGAACATCTAATACTAAGACTTAAAGATAAAGTTACTAGGACTTATTTGACATAAGTTACAACTTTAATGAAATGGAAAAACATCTTTAATGAAATGGAAAAACAATCTCTAATTGCCAACCATACCACACCTAAATATAAACCATAATAGTATTCTATCTACTTAATACTAGATGTAGGTATAAAAACATACCTTCATTGATTACAAATAACTAAAACATACACCTTTAAATGGGAATAATGTGACTGAGTGGAAAGAATATTACGGGTTAGTGTACATAATACCACCAAGTACATTCAATAATGTAGCTATAAACAATAGACTCCAAGACACATTTAAAAAGTTCGCAACTCCCATGCAAAATAGGAAACATATGGTTAAGTTATAATAACACCAAGAATTAATGCGAGGGATACAAATTGATACACATCCATAAGGTTATTTTCTAACTCAGTTAAATACACATTTAAGTGGTCATCCTTACAACAAATTGAGTCTATTAAAGTCTTTGAAAAAAATAAACAATATATGATTGTTTGATCAAGCATGTTCTTGATGGAAAATTTAATAAGAATTATAAGTTACATGATTTCATACACAACTAGGCATAAAATTATGTTCTTAAAGGTTTTTTCTAACACTGTTTTATAAATAGATGTGTAATTAACTGTTGGGCCCCGATTTGCATTAAGCATGTTTTAATTTGTGTTTGAGGATTAATTTGAAAATTTCTTTTTTGTTGGAATAAATTGAGGTTTATATTGATTAAAGGGATTAAAGTTAAGTGAGGAATTAGTTTAAATTAGAGTTAACTTAGTTGTTGGAAATTGAAAGGAATAAAAGAGCTTAAGGGCAACTTAGGTATTTCACTTATGGTTTTAAAGTCTAAGGCTAAGAAGGAAGGCTATTTTGGTCCATTTAAGTTCTTTTAAAAACAAAAAGAAGAGGAAAATATAAGAGGGATCGTTTATGTAAGGAGAAGGAGTAAAGTTTGCAAGGAAAGATATGGTTTTAACCAAAACTACGTAGTTTTGGGGAGGTAAGGCTTAGGCTTTTAAGTTAAAAAAGACATGAGTTAGGGCTTTAGAAAGGGAATCACGAAAATTACATAGAGAAAGGGAGAGGGAGAGTTTCGGAGAAGAAGAAGAAGAAGAAGAAGAAAGAGGCTAGGTCTTTAGGATTTTCTTGCTTAGTGAAGGGTAGTAGAGTGTTTAAGAAGGAGAAGAGAAAGAAAGGATTAAGAGTTCACCAAAGCCAAGAGAGAGAGCAATTTTCGTGGGTCTCTCTTTAAGGTAAGAAAAATGTGAAATTCTTTGGATTTATGAGTGGATTTTGATGCTTATAGCTTGGGTAAGGTTTGGGTTAAGTTAGGTAGGTTTAATTCCATGTTTTTCTCTCTTAGGATTGTCTAATTTTGGGATATCTCATGTTAATTGGGTTCTTATTGTTTAATGAAGGTGAAGAGAGGTTATTAGAGCAAGAAGCAAGGTCAAGTGTTTAAATTCAAGGCTAAAGGATTAAGGTGGGTAATTTCTTAATAATTGAGTTAATGAACTTGTTAAAGTTCTATAATAAATGCTAATAAATGCTTTTGAATGCTTTTAAATGAATTATTAATGTTGCTTGTATTTCTTGAAATGGTTTGAATTTGTATAAGATGTAAAAATATGTGTATAATTGTTTGACAAGTGAAAAAGAGATTTGAATATGTGATTTGAGCAATTGTGTGAAAGGTAGGTTGCAATGGCCATTGATGGCTAATATGTATGAAATGCATGAATGATGTGATATGCATGTTTCTATGGGTTTAGGGTGGTCCTTTATGTGATAGGTGCACCTATATAGGCTTCT
>JAOTIZ010000192.1:0-11768 GCA_027123425.1 Erythroxylum panamense
TCCCTTTTTAAGAACCGGTGAACTCAAGCCGATGCTACATTCTCAAGAGGAAATGTGGATTTAGCCGAGCATGACTCTGGATTCTCTCACGACTGTTGAAGATCGGATGTCACCCATGGTTGCGAAAGAGACTGGCGGTGGAGTAGAGATGATGGCGATGGTTGAAGATGAAAGATGGAAGTGTTCAGTGAAAAAATCATCTCTCTGCCTCCAAAAGATATCTCGACCGATGAAGCTCTCCCTCTGACCTATATTTAGCAACCTTTTAAATGATGGGTGCGGGTTAGGTCGATACAATAAGAGAACTTTCCAAATAAAGTTCAGATATCTGTCTACTCACCGCGGCGAGATGCTTCCTTGACGTCGCGACGTGTCTTCTTGGATTGCTCGCTGCAGCGTGTTACTTGGTTGGTGTCGCGGCGTGCTTTTCTTGGATCGCTCGCCATGGCATGTTTCTTATAGCACATCGCGACGTGCGAACTTCTTCATGCGCCATGACGTGTTGACTCTTTTGATCCTTTTGACTCTTCTTTTCCCCTACAATATGAAACAACATGGAAAAATTATGATGGAATTAATGTCAAGTGTAAGCTCACTATAAGGGACTAATTAAAGCACAAAATCACAAATTAAGAGTCAAAAAGCACATTAAAAACCATGAAAGTGTAGCCAATTTATATAATAAAAGGGATAGCGATAAGGTCTTACTGAGATTGGTTTGCTGTTAGGTAGAAGTGGAATGTGGTGATCTTGTGCATGCTCTGGTGGTACATTCGTAGGTTGGGCAAACATATGGTGGTATCTTATGAGAACTTGTTGTATCTTAGGGTGAGACATTGAGGTATGGGCATTTTCTAAGGCTTCAATCTGCAAGAAAAATGTGGGTCCATATGTCATATGAAGTTCTTTTCTCTATAGTGGCTCTAATTCTCCCCTTTTGATGCCATGAAAAGTGTGAAGCTAGTCTCCCTTCTTTATGGTCATGGTCAGATTGGCATAATCCATCTCTATTGGTCCCAGAGTGGCCAACCATTGAATTCCTAAAACAATCGGTTATGCTACAATTGGAAGAACATAAAAATCTACCGAAGTGTGATATCCTTGAATGATCAAGGAAAGGTTGAGACATCTTCCATGACAAATAATCTTTTCTTTATTAGCAACAGTAATTTGAAGTGAAAGATTTTAGGTTACCGTTAAGTCATATAACTCCACCAAATTCTGATCCACAAAGTTATGAGTACTACCGCTATCGATGAGAATTGCTACATCACGTCCTTTAAGTTCCCTTGCAATTGTAAGGTTTGAGGGTGATCTATTCCTGCCATTGCATGTAACGATATATCCAAAACTATATCAGTAATTTCTGTTGTTGTGATCTCCTTCAATTCAGACTCCAAAGTGTCCTCAATGGTGAAAAGTTGAGGCTTCTGACAGCGGTGGCCTAGACTGTATCGCTCGTCACAGTAATAGCATAGTCCCTTATCTCTTCGCTCTTTTGTTTCTTGACTAGAGATCCTGAGAAAAGAAGTTTGATTGTTGGCAGTTTTGGTTGTCGGTGGAGGTCCCAGAATGCTTGGTTGCACGCTGCTCTTGTTGGTCCAAATGAGTCGATTGTTGTTTATATTTTTCTTCTGCAAGTTCAGCTTCTCTTCCACCAATTTTTCTACTCCAATGGCGTCAGTCAATCGTCGCCGTTGTTTAATCTTCACGTCTAACCGAATCTCATCTTTGAGCCCTGCAATGAAGCATCCCACTAAAAAAATTAGGGCAAGTTATCAATACGATGAGAAAGTTTCTCGAATTCTTCCTGATAAGTGACAATAGTAAAGGTTTGTTTGAGGCAAGTGATTGCTTATGAAGGATCTTCGTAATCAGTCAGTCCAAATCTGATAAGAAGTGCCTTTGTAACTTCCTCCCATATCACGGGCCCTTGAAATTTTTCATACCATCGATGCCATTGCAAGGCGATTCCCTCCAAATGAAATGAGGCAAGGTTGACTTGATGTTCAGCTGCAATCCCTCCAAATTTGAAATACTGCTCTACTTTGTACACCCACCCCTATGCATCTGTACCATCGAACTTCGGAAACTGAAGCTTGAGATTGTGTTGGTTGTGAGCAGGTAAAGTGTTTTGGAGAGAGGTGTTCCCCAGGTGAGAGTTATTGTCATGGCCAAAAGGATTTTTATCTTTGTTTTCATGAGTTTGGCGAGAGTTCTCTTGAAAAAACTCTATACTTTAAACTTTGGAGAGCAGGGTTTGCATGGTTGAATGAATTTGATCAAATATGGATTCATGCCTACCAAGTGCTTCTTGAACCTCGTTTCGAAACTCGGCATTAGACTGTTGTCGTGTTCCCATCGAAGTCAACCTGGCTCTGATACTAATGATAACAAGAAGTAGGAAACACGGAAATATTAAGAGAGAAGAAGACAGAAAGATGTAATTTTGGGATAAAACGTCCATGTCTTTCCTTCATTTACTTAACTGCCTTTAAATACAAATAACTTCCTAAATTTGTGGAACTCCCACAGCTACAATCAAGGAATTAAAACTGATCACGTTCGTGGTTCTCCCACCTACAGCAGAACAAGAATTAAAAATGATAGAAAAATCTAGCCACTACTTCCAGAGCTGGTACACGATACTTCCGGAGCTGGTACACGACGAGGACATTGTTGAGATTATTAGTGGTAACTGAAATGGAAACAACTTGGCTGTTGAGACCAAGTCAATGCAGTCAAGTGAAACAAGCCATTTTCTCACGTTCATTACACGTTTGACACACATGTACTGAACACGGGAATATTTTGCTATCAAGACCATTCAGGGTGAATAGAATGAGGTCGTCATCGGAGATGTGGTCACCAATAGTCACGAGTTCCTTGGTGGTGGTGGAGACGGTGTTCAAAAAATCAAAGACCAAGGAAGCGCCTTTCTTGAGGGCATGAAGTTTGCGACAAAGGAGTGACTACTGGGACAAGGATTGCTAAAGAAAGTGTCATTCAATAATGAGTCAAAGATCACAGATGGTGGTGCAGCTAAGAGCGAGGCGAGCGATGGAGCTAGAGAGGGATGCTGTGAGGTAACAGTAAACTAGGCAGTCGAACTTTTGCCATTTAACAAATTCTAAGATGGTGCACTGTCATTAGGAGAAATGGCTGGGGAGATGTCTGTGCCATCAATGCAATCAAGAAGATTAGAAGCGGAAAGAACATATTGCACTTGATTTCGCCAAACCAGGAAATTGGCCGTGTCTAAAGGTGTGGTAAGGAAATTGGTTAATTGATTGAAAGGTAAATTGAGGTGGTGGGTTCTGCCATAGCTGTGATTTGTGGATGTTTCTTGGATTGGTGTAGTCAGGTTTGGACATAGGCATGAGTTCTTGATTATTTCTATGAAGATGTGTAGTACAGGTGAGTAATTGGCTAGATGGTAGTGTTTAGGCGTGTGGAAAATGCTAATGTTTTATTGTATTATGGGAGTAAAATGCCGGTGTTGATAATGGAGGTTCTTGGGTTGTATTGGTTTAAGTTGAAGGAAGGTATGTACTGAGTGTTCTGATACCATGAAGAGAAGTGAAAGGCTCGGAAGCCTTTATAGCAATGATTAATTTGATTTAGATACATATTGCAAATGCTTATCAAATGCTATAGTAGGGGGTTCAGAGCAGGTAGCTGTTATTGTGCAAGATTTAATAATTAAAAGAGCAAAATAACCAATTTTTGTGACGTTTCCGACAAGACAAATTCTAGTTGGTTGAGTTTGATTCGGATGGACGACGGAAATAAGAATACAAACTTGTATGTATTTGTCTTTCTCGCCAGCAAGGTTGGATAGCGATTTCCTTCTTTTTATATTGGTTTCTCTCAGCAAAAGCGTAGAAAACATCTTAAGACGAAGAGTGCAAGAGGATGTAGAAAAAAACTGCTTATACCGTCAAACAAGTCTGTTCCATTTTTAGCATGCTGTCCTTGTTCATTGGGTACAATCAATTTCGACATCCATGTATCTTTCTGTAGAATTCTTGAAATGTTGTTAAAATTTGTGTCAACATTCTCAAGCGATTAGTTGTTTGTTCTTTTCTGCTGCAGCCTAATGTAGCTTGTAAGTCTATAAGTCCATTTATCGAATCGATGAAAGAGTGTAAATTAATTAAGATATCAAAACACGAGGACTTTAAATTCGGTTTTCTGCTACATCTACACCCCATTAATTGGGGGCTTTCTTATCTTATGCCTTTTGTATTATTTAAGTAAAATGCTTTTCTCATTTTAGAAGTTACATACCAAATCAGATCAAATAAAAGTCATCCACTTTGCGACATTGTATATCTAAGGTGAATAAGATCTTTGTCTAATTAGTTTACAAAAAAAAAAAAAAGAACTTCATCTATTTTAACCTAGTCTAGTGAAATGAAAGTTGCAAGTGTAACATACTATCATTTTCTTTAATAAAAACCTACTTTGATACATGACAGGATCCTCTGCGAAAACGGTAAGAAACTGAAGAGCAGGTGCTAACTGCTGAATTCAATTCCAAAGGAAAGGGTTTTTGAGGTAAGGTAGAGAGAGAAAACACAATGTAGACAATTGGCATGGTAAAACATTCATTAAACACAAATTCTGCTTCACTCTTCTTCGTCCAAGAAAAGGAAGCAACAGACAAAATAACCAAAACCCTTATCCATGGTATTTATGCCTCCAAACCTTGACCCAGTAATTTTTAGCAATTCAGAACCTTCAAATTTTCAATTATTGTGGAATTATAGGCTGCCTTATAATAGTCCTGTCAATTTCTAATAAATCTTTTTTCAACTTAAAAATAGAAATTAAATATTAAATGGAATAGATAGACAATACAATATAGTATATAACTAGAAATAATTACAATATATAATTAAATAATTTTTATTAAATTTATTGTGATTACATACAACATAAAATTAATTAATTGTAATTAAATTACGAAACAATTAAATTAGCTACATAACAATTTAATTATAAAAGCGATAAAAAGAGATCAAAAGGGCGTTTATGTTTATATATATATATATATTCACAATGGTAACGTAACATAATGTTCCAGGTGAATTAGGGACGAAAAGCTGCGATAGGAAGTCGAACAAAAGCGCCTCTTTCACCCCGCTTGGCCAACTCTAGTCCTCACTTTTTCTAGGAAGAAGGAACGGCAATAGATCTCTCATCAGATACTGACTTTTTGTGTATGAAAATCTTTGACGTAGACGGGCTGATTGGTAGAGAGTAATGCTTAATCATAATTTCTAATATGAATAATGCATTAATTGGTAGTAAAACAATGCAGGAATCCTTTGAATCCTGTATCAATTGGTATCATACCTTCTAGAACATGGATTTCTTTCATGCCTACCAATTAATTAATATAACCGCAGATAACAGTTTTTGCTTAAACGCTCGGATATAAAACTTTAAATATTCATAAGTTGTAGTCATATGGGTTGGGCCAATAAAATCACCTTCTTTCACCATATTAAATTCTTGTTCTGCTTCTTCACAACTCCTTAGGCTTTGATTCCGTAACCAGAACTGCATGCTTCACTCAGATAAGCATATCATTAGGCCAACAAGCCATGGAACTATAAAGACTTCTCTAATATTTGCACACCTATAGATGAGGCATGAATGCGAATTCATGAGGTAAAATGGGGGAATTTTGGCCAGGAAGAAATTGGGATTGATCAATCATTCAAACCGACCAACATTATAGTACCTTGCAATATAATTCCATGGGTTTGTAAAATAATACCTTTCATTAACTCCACAATGCCGGAAGCCTACCTAAGTTCTTTGTGATCTGTGTTCTCGAGTATTCACCTCAGAATGATTAGGCGAATGATAGTCATGCAATTGAAACAAAAGCATGTGAACCAAACATTTACATCAATCTCAGGCATTCAACAAAAGTTTGATATACTGCACTCAGCACAAACACAGCATAATATGTAACAACTGGCAGCAACATGATTCAAGTAAAGCACATGGCCAATGCTGCCTCCAGTTTAAGGCACTAGAATATGTATCAAATTCATTCGGCTTCATTACCTAGTGAGGTAATACACAATCAAGAATAGGACCAGAAAAAAAGCCACAAGGGTAAACATTCTCCTGCTTGATTTGGTTTCAAATACCTGAGGCAAAATAATATCAATGTAAGTCATCCACAAACATTAAATGTTAGCACTTGGCAACAACACCAAATGTGTACAACAAATAAAGAAACTGGATTGCTTACCATCTTAAATTTATCCATGGTTCCAGACAGGATTCCTCTTGAAGCATCCATATCATTGCCCTGATTGTTAGCAGTGACACTTATTATAAAACAGCCACAGTGACGTCAACATAGTAAGATCAGGGCAGCAGTATAGATACCATTCTGTCAAGCGTGCGATTATGACCCTCCACCTCCTCATGTATGTCTCCAGACAGCTAAAGGAAGCATCAAGAATTGCAATCAGATTGGCATATTACTGCTTTCAAAAGTAAAGATCATGAAAAAATGTGGATTGGTATGTGCATTTCAGGTTCAATGTGCATATTATGCTGCCTTGCCAAGAGTCTATGAATTGCTGAGAAATCAGAAAAGAATGACTAGTTTGGGAGCATTATCAGAATCTCTTCTGACCAAGAACTAGCAAGATGTAATATTCACTTCTTTTCCTCTCATTCTACCTCAAGAATAGAGTACAAATCTCTTATCCAGTGAATCATCATACACGTGACTCTGCAAGATAAGATAAAAGCTCACCCGTTTCAAAAGATTGACTCTATCTTGCAATCCATCAAGAGCTCTTTCATTATCTTGCTCATCAATTTCATGCGAGGAGTATGATGACGAAGCCCTGATGCCACCCTCCTCGATTCCATCAAAAAGTGCTACTCTGTTGTTGCGAATGTCCCTGTACACAAAATGTTTCCACTAATTACAATGGCTGAAATTGAAAGATTAAATACTAAGAAAGTCTGTTTGCAAACTACAATACAGCTGCCATACAGATAGGCAATAATTTAAAAGGGTGGTTGGATTGGCATTGAAGTTAATTAACCACTCGAAGAGATTATACATACATACATATATATATATATACATACATACATATATATATATATATACATGTAGTCAATATCAATTGTCTCTGACTAAGACCAAATTTCATAGAAAAAGAAGCAGCCGTACTAAAACTTAATCTAACTATAAGCTGTCTGCTCTGCTCCAGCCAAAGTTCGAAAGGTACACAGAGCATAAATTTTCTGGAAACAAAGTTTACTACTTCCTATTATACAGGCTAGAGAAGAAGAGGTATTCATCTTGAAAATTCAATCCAACTTGCAAAGGATCATCCAATATAAGCTTTCAAAAGTTATCTTTTTAGATCTCCAAAAAACAGAAAAGACAACCTTGTAAACAATGAGGATAGATCTACAACAGGAATCATAGCAAGAACTTGTAAACTTTCTAACGATATGTAAAACATCAAATCTATATCAAAGATAACCACTTTGGTAAATCCAAAGATTGATCTGATTCCTACAAAAACATTTAAGAAATGAAGTTTATGGAAATGGTAACTGAACTTGCAAGAAATGTAACAGATAAACAACCACCAAGCTTGATATTTGAAATTATAGCAAGTGATGCGTGTGGAATAATCAAATCTTATTATTTATACTCCTTAAACATTGAATTCATGCTCTCCATAACAGCACTCAAGAATTCCGACAACACCTTTCCCCTCAATCAAAATACGCCTAACAGTAGTATCTTGAAATCGATAATACGGTTAACTGAAACAAGCAAACACTATCAAAAAAAATTCTGCGGTAAAACAAAAACCCAATTAATATAATAATGGAACTAACCTCCTCGGATTCATCGTTTAGAAGATCAGAGCACCTATATCCCAAATCAGCTTCTGTAAACAATACAAAAGGGAAATTAAGACGGAAAAACAGGAAAAGAAAAGTTTCCTTCAAACGAATAAACTGAAAGGGTTACGCTTAAAGGAAAATCACAGGAACGGACTATAAAGAGTGTATTGAGATCTGAAGGGGAGTCGTCGGTATTGCTAAACTCGACCGTTCCTTGCTACGTAAAAATAAAACCCAACTAGCCCCAGGAACAGGAAGGAGTTCAATGGCAAACAAATGAATCGGCCCATTGCCCATAGCCCGACCCGTTTTCCTTATTTCATTTAATACGTCGTCGTTATCCTTGAGGGGAAAATGAAATTCTAGTTTGCGGAAGAATCCAACATCGAGTGAGTTTCTTGGTTGAGAGTCAGAGACAGAGTCGTGGAAGTCGTCGAATATGGAGCAGTTTCTGTGCGATAGGTTGCTGGACTCGACACAACCCATATCGGAGCGATTCAGAGCCCTCTTCTCTCTCCGCAATCTCAAGGGTTCTGCCCCTCGTGACGGTCTTATTCTAGGTGTATTATTTACTCTAATTCTATACATGCTTAGTTGTTTTTAATTTTTTTCCCTTGCTAATACGATTTACCTGCCTCAGCGGCAAGAGATTCTTCAAACTTGTTGGCCCACGAAGCTGCATTTGCATTGGGTCAAATGCAGGACGCTGAAGCTATACCTGCTTTACAATCTCTACTCAACGATCTTTCACTACATCCCATTGTTCGCCATGAGGTTTATTTTGCTTCCTCTTTAGTTTTTTTTTTCCTTATTTATCTAACATGTTGTTCTTTTTCTCTATTACTTGGTGCAAGTTTTAATTTTAAGATGGTTTTTGGTACTCTTACTACTACATTTAAAGGCTGCTGAAGCTCTAGGTGCAATTGGGTTGGAGAGCATCGTTCCCTCTTTAGAGAATAGTTTAGTTGTTGACCCTGCACAGGAGGTTAGAGAAACCTGTGAACTAGCCCTCAGCAGAATTCATGAATTCAGTTCTGCAACTTGTGATGATGCTATGCAAAGGTCACCTTTTTTGTCTGTTGACCCTGCTGCCCCTGCATCTTCATATTCCTCTGTGGGTGAACTCAGGTTAATTTTTCAATCCGCAATTTACTAAATTAGGCAGGCACGATTTTGGCTAATTTGAATCTCTTGTAATTATTTACCTGGACATAATTCTCTCAGTTTGCCTAATAATTATTCCATATCAAGTACTGGATTGTTGACTGGTGTTAATCAATTTGTAGGGAAATTCTTCTTGATGAAGAGAGAGGCATGTATCAACGCTATGCTGCTCTTTTTGCCCTGAGAAATAATGGAGGAGATGAAGCTATCTCTGCCATTATTGATTCATTGGCTACAAGTAGTGCTTTGCTTAAACATGAGGTTTGTTAGGCTTTCTTGGATCAGTCTGTTCTTATGTTAGTTACAGTACACTGCTTCACAAACTATTATTGATTCTTAGTAATTGGTGGATTTTGAGATCAATTTGAACTAACGTGCGGCTCTGAATAATGCTGGTGGAAGCTCATGTACCTTGTCAGATGTCAATGGTTGAAAAAATGTCGTATAATTTCACGTCTTGATGCTTGTGGATGTGTTTTACAGGTTGCATATGTTTTGGGTCAATTGCAAAACAAAGCTGCTTCAGATGCACTTAGTAGGATACTTAGGGATGCACAGGAGCATCCAATGGTTAGGCATGAGGCTGCTGAGGCTCTTGGCTCCATTGCAGGTATGCCATAATTCTCCAATCTACCATCGATGATCTCTTTTCTTATGAGTTATAATCAATTAGAATTTGTGACAAGAAGTTTCTTGTCGAAGCTGGGGATTTTTTTCCCCTCTGGTCATGTTTGAAAGATTTGTTTTTGTTGGATATGCTATCAATTCTGATTTTGGTATGATTTGATTTAAAACATTAAAAAATCACATAAATTGAGATGGTGGCGGTGACCTAGATAAATGATAATGTACACGTCTCACATTCGGAGTTTTCTCCAATTGTTAAAAGAAATTAAAATATAGGTAAAAACACATGAGACTTTCATATGGTTTAAATAACTTTAAAAGAATTCTCTAATCTTTAAAATTTTCAAACAATTACTTATAGTTTCTAATTTTTCATAGAACTCATTTCTTATACTTCTATTAAAAAATAACAGCAGAATACATGGGTTATGAACATAATATGCGGATCAATTAAATGCTACTGATATGACGATCCAATCAAAGTCTTAAATCCAATCTGAACTAATTAAACTCATTCGAAATCAATAATTTATTGTAATTAACTTACATTATTGGTTTAGGTTCAATTTAATTGATTCTGGTTAAACTTAAAGAGTAGAGTTGAGTTGATATATCAACAATATTTGATTGGTCCGTGTTATGTTCATGTTATGTGTGTTTCGTTGTTACTTTTAAACGGAAGTCTAAAAGGAATTTATTTGGAAAATTAAAATTTATAAGGATTTTTTTCGACGTCGATGAGATTTCTTTGATTGTCAAATTCTAATGAAGTTATTGGCTTAACGAAAAAACACAATCGCTCATATATAGGTTAACATGATTACAAGCCATTTATCCATGTCTTTATGGCTTGATATGAAGAAGTTCTCTTAATTTTCTGTTGCTTTTATACACTTCTGCCCCACACTCTGCCATACCAAAAAAGATTTGACCAGTTATAACTATTATGAACCAATTTTTATTTAATGTTGTTGCCTCCACGAATAGTGGATATTTTTTATTTCCAAGTTAAACCGTAATCATTGTATGTGGCATTTGAAACTCAAACTTGTTTAGCTGGGGTAATCTAATTTGATTCACCTTTGGTGCACTGCTAGATGAGCGAAGCATTGCACTTCTTGAGGAGTTCTCCAAGGATCCTGAACCTATAGTCTCACAAAGCTGTGAAGTTGCTTTGAGCATGCTTGAATTTGAAAAATTGGGGAAGTCCTTTGAGGTACGTGCTCTGAAGTAGGAAAATTACTGGGAATAAAGGTTGATAATATTTAGGAAATTTGACTTAAAACTTTTCTGATTCCAGTTTCTGTTCATGAAAGATCCTCTAGTGGAATCCTGAGTTCTACCGTGCGACTTGATGCAGTTGTGTCAATCTTATAATGCATTTGTTAGTGGGCGTCCTGGAAATGAGAAACATCCACTGGGTAAAGGAGCAGAAGATAAAAGACTAGCGGTGGGGGCTGGTATTATATTTTGCAATCTAAAACTGTATCAGTTTAACCCCTGCATTTAAGAAGACTTGGTTTCCCTGATATTTTGAGATCCCCTCCTCCTCCAGCTCAAGGAGAAGCTTTGATTAAGCTGTCCCAAGATATGATGACCTTGTTGCATCGAATGACAACACCTAAGGCTCCGATTGATCAACTGAGGAAGTATGGGGTTGAAGAATTTTCTGGGACATCTCTGGAAGAATCTGAAGGGGCCGAGTTCTGGATTGAGAAGGTGAAGAGGGTACTGGATGAGATTAGTTGTCCAGCAGAGCAGATGGTTCACTGTGCTGTTTCCCTTCTACAGGGAGCAGCTTATGAATGGTGGAAGTTTGTTCTTCGGAGTCCTCAGCTACCGGTGCCTCTGACTTGGGAATTCTTTGCCCAAGAATTTAAGACTAAGTACGTGACGGAAGCTTACAGGAAGGATCGGTGGAAGCAATTTCTGAATCTGAAACAGAGGAGTTTGTCTGTTGCTGAGTATGATCGGGAGTTTAATCGGCTCAGTAAGTATGCCCCTGAATCTGTGCTGACTGAAGAGTTCCGATGCCATCAATTCGAGGAGGGATTGCATGATTCGAT